>JARQOD010003077.1:0-69128 GCA_033576555.1 Oophaga sylvatica | reverse complement strand
GCCTGTACGGCGAAGTCTCGCCATCCGGCTCCCCCTTCACCAGCTCGTAATTAGACCAGAAGAGCTCTAGCCCCTCCGGCCGAACGAAACTGATGTCGAAGAATAGGGTGGCCGAGGGATGGATCAGGGCAAAGATGTCCGTCACCCTGAAGCCCATCTTCAGGAGGAGCTCCACCACCCTACTCCTGGGTGGGCAAGCTTCACCGCCCCTCCAGCGAAGACGGACCACATTCCTCCTGGCCGGCCCTTGCCCGGCTGTCGGGAGGGACCAAATGGTTTCCCCCTCCCTTCTATCTTGGAAGGCGGCCAGGCCATGTCTCTCCAACCAGAAAGACAAGTCCACCTCTCTTCCCTCTACATTGACCGACCGCTCTCCTTTTTTAAGGGCCTCCAGAAAACGGCGGTGCAAAACGCCGTCCCCAGAGTCCGGAGGCAAGGAGACCCCCCGAGAATCCCCCGGAGCCCCAGCCACACCCCCGCAAAAGAACGGGGTCTCACTGCTGGGGGGCCAGATGGGCCAGCCCCTCCCTCACCACCCGTGCTCCCACTTACACCAACACTCACTACTTCCGCATTCACTCCCACATCCACATCCACGTCACTCATGTCACTCACCTCACTCATACCATTCACCTCAGCCAATTCATCAGAATTTTCAATATTATTTTCCTTGCTGTTTCGTTTTTTACCTGCTGGGGGCCCTGGCTGATTGGTGCTCTGCCCCGTATTGTTTTTGCCCAGGAGTACTGCCGCCCCTTTACGAGCCGCAGAACAAAGCCCACCTAGTAAGCTCTGCCTGGGCTCAGGAGCAGCAGCACTTCCTGAGCTCTCTGGCTCCATTTTTTTTTTTTCTGTTGTTACATTTGGGGCAGGGACAGGCTCTGCCTCTGCACCCTGCCCCCACTGGAAACCTGTGCTGGCTTCTCTTGGGGCACCGGAGCCCCTGCACCACCAGATGGAGGTAAGCGGGCCGAGGACCCCGGCAACCCCTTGCCAGCTCTCTCGGGCATTGTTTTGGGTGGGACAGAAGGCAGCGGGCCCGTCGAGGCCACGCCCCCCCCGCTGGTCACGGCAATGGCGGGTAGAGCGAAAGCCCGAAAGGCCACGCTCCCCCCGCCAGCCGTGAGCACAGCGAGCGGAGCTGCGGCCGCCGAGGCCACGCCCCCACCGCCAGCCGCAGTCATAGCGGGTGAGGCAGCAGCCCGCAAGGCTACGCCCCCCCCGCCAGACGCGACAATAGCGGGTGGGACAGCGGCTGAGGAGGACACGCCCCCCTCACAGGCCACCACCGCCTTCTTGTACCCACCACTCGCTTTTGGCAAGGTCGGCCACTCCCCCTCGGCGCCCAGCGGCGGCGGGGCCCCCGGCGCGGACCCCTTATTGGATCGACGCGCAGAGGACCCCGACCTGCCGCGGACACCGCCAGGGGAGCGACCAACAGCTTGCACTTTTTAATTGCTGCCTTACGGCAGACTCCGCGCCCTTTCTTGGTCTCTGGACCCCAAAAATGATCCAGTCTGAGCGGATCCGCGTGTGGGGGGCCCAGAGACCCCAGCTCTCGCCGCCGGAGATGCGGCCCTGGCTGTACCGACTCCAGGTGCCGGGCCAGCCCCCGCTGCCACAGAGGACTGGGCCCGAGCACCACCACCATCAACAACACCGGCACCGACACTCTCCATATCGCTGCCTGAGTCCGAGCTGCCACCACCAGGCATGGCACCCAGACCCGGGCAGACTTTTCTCTTCCCGCTCCCTTGCTGCGGACCCACCACAGGGCCCGAGCCGGGGTGGGTAGCGGGTTCCACACAACGGGACAGGGGGGCCCCAGGAAGGGAGCATAGACGAATTTGTCTATGGTGGTGACTCTGGCTTTTTTTTTCCTTTTCTTCCCCTTCCCGGTTGCCCATCCTCGCAGATCTCATCCCCAAACAACAGCTCGCCAAACCGTGATGGGGACTCGATCTGCCGCACTTGTTGCAGGATGAGGCAGCCCCCTCACTGCTGATACCACTCCCGCCATCCTCCCCCTCGCTCCCACTTTCCTCCGAATTACTGGAGTCCGGTGGGAGGGCCACTTGCTCGGGGGCTATCCCGCTGCATGATACCTGGGCGTTTACACTCACCAGGTCTTCAGGTGGGACTGGCGCAGATACCTCACAGCCGCCATTTTCCTCCTTCTCCTCCTCCACTGGCTGGGGCCTCCTGACCCCCCAGGAGACCCACCGGTCAGGGCCCTGAACCGGTCGTCGTTTTTGAGCTTCTCCTCGAAAGGGCCGCTCCCAGCCAGGATCTCTGCTCTCCGGTTTTCCAGATCTGTAATTGACCCCTTCAGCCTCTGCACCGTGGCGGTGACCTCTGCTCTCCTTGAGGCAGGGAGCTTGTTCTTCGCCATGATGCGTGCTCCCTTCAACTCCTCCCGGAGTCTCCTTAGCTGTTTGGCGGCCTCCTCGTATTCGCAGAGGTGCGCGTGGATGCGGGAGCCATAGGTGGTGACAGGCTCCCCCGCTGCCTTGGAGCCCCAGATGTTGGGGGGCTCCACCACCGCACCTCCGCTGGCCGCCTCTCCTCCTCCTCCGGAAGTAGGAACCGCCACGGTCCCAGCCTCGGGGGTCTTGGTTCCTGGGGTCTTGCGGCCCCCGAGGGCTTTTTCCTCGCCATCTCCCTGGGACCGGCTAGATGGTATGGCCTCCTGCTGGTATGTGAGGCCTCCCACCCCCAGCCGCCTTGCTGGAGGGTGGGAGCCGGCGCACGGTCCCAGGGATAAGTGTCTCTCTGTGGGAAGGCAGGCAGGTGGACCAGGGAAAAAAAAATCCTTCCTTTGCAGAGATCTTTCCAAGCAGCTGCAGACACCGAGCACACGTCAAGCTCCGCCCCTTCCTGTATTATCCTCCAGAGCTGCACTCACTATTCTGCTGGTGCAGTCACTGTGTACATACATTACTGATCCTGAGTTACATCCTGTATTATACTCCAGAGCTGCGTTCACCATGCTGACAGTATACTATTTCCCATCAGGTGCAGTACTGGATTTGTGCCGCTTTCTCCATTATTACAGCTCCTCACTCTTTATCAGTTGCAGTCGTCAGTCAGGTGTTACTCTGTTAATCTTTAACCCTCTTGCTCAGGGTTGGGTGCTGCTTTATTCGTTTATTTACTTTTATGGCTTCAATTTGCTGCTCTCTGATAATAAAGGTCAGAAATAAAGAGCCATAAAAAAAACTGGCTGATGATGAACCCGGCAGAGCCTCGCTTGTGTGTGGGTGTACTGGGAGGCACAGGTGCGCGTGATGGGGCGCTGCCACATTCTTTACACCACGTAGTCTCCAGAGGGGTTGGATATTTTGCAGGGTTCTGGGGGTGCATAGATTATGGTCACTGATGGGGAGGGGAGGATTAGCCGCTGTCCATGGGACAATTGTCATTCACATCATGGCAGCAGAAGGTTCACTTATTGGGGGAGACATATAGGTAATCTCGCAGAGAGTGGAAATTAGCATCTCCTCTGTGTCTCCCTCTCCTCGCCATACCCCCAGCTTCTCCTCAGCTTCTCTCCGATGTCTCCGCAGCATCTCTTCAGCATCTCCCATTGTCTCCTCAGCATGTCCCCGGCATCTCCCGAGCTCCTCTTCAGCGTCTCGGCGTCTTCCCAGCATCTGCTCAGGGTCTCTCCTGCGTCTCTTCAGCATCTCCCCATTGTCTGCTCAGCGTCTCCTCAGTATCTCCTCAGCATCTCAGCATCTCCATGTCGTCTCTCCGGCATCTCCTGAGCATGTCCCCGGCATCTCCCGAGCTCCTCTTCAGCGTCTCGTTGGCGTCTCCCCAGCATCTGCTCAGGGTCTCTCCTGCGTCTCTTCAGCATCTCCCCATTGTCTGCTCAGCGTCTCCTCAGCCTCTCTTCAGCATCTCAGCATCTCCATGTCGTCTCTCCGGCATCTCCTGAGCATGTCCCCGGCATCTCCTGAGCTCCTCTTCAGCGTCTCGTTGGCGTCTCCCCAGCATCTGCTCAGGGTCACTCCTGCGTCTCTTCAGCATCAGCCCATTGTCTCCTCAGCATCTTTTCAGTGTCTCCTGTTATGTTTCGGTAGCTGAGGAGTGCAGGTAAAAAAGGAAATACACCAGAGCAGTTGGAATCTATGAGATTGCAGTACCCTGACTAACCACAACAACTAGAGGCAGCCGTGGAGCGTTCCTACGTTGGTCCTAGACGCCTCGTCACAGCCTGAGAAACTAACTACACCTAAAGACAGAAATAGGAAAGCTATCTGCCCCGGAGCAGAACCCCAAAGAACATAGAAAGCCCCCAAACATGTAATGGCGGTTAGACAAGAGGAAATACTGACACAGAAAGAAAATAGAATGAGCAAACGCTGGGGCCCAAACTATCTAAATAGAAAAGGACAGGAAGGGTACTTACTGCAATCCCAGAAAACCCTGAAAAGCACCAACTCTACTAATTTCAAAATCACCTGAGATCACACGACCTCTACCACCTAAATTAGTTCTCTGGTGTAACAAAATCAAAACAGCAGCCACTGAAAAAACTGGAAAAAGCAAAAGTACAAAACTCAGTGGCTGAACCAAACAGAGAGGGCAAAAGCCCCCGGAGGGGACCCTGAAGGCCCCCACAGAAGTGCAGGACAAAATGCAAAAATATAGCACAAACACAAAAGAAGAAAATGTCTTATCTGATAGCAGGAGATGCAGACACGAAACAGCAGGCTACAAGGGAAACTGGAAAGAAGGATTCAGACCAGAACAATTGATCACCGGCAACCCTGATGGGAAAATGACTCCCTTATATAAGACCAGTCAGTAACACCTGATTCCCAGTCCTCACAATCTTCACTAGTACCGCTTGTAACCACCAGAGGGAGCCTCTGCTCAGAACTCATCTCAAACCCATTCACAACAGTACCCCCCCCTTGAGGAGGGGTCACCGAACCCTCATTTGAGCAACCAGGTCGGTCAGGATGAGTTCTATGATACGCACGGATAAGTCTCCTAGCATGGATGTCCGAAGCAAACACCCAAGAATTGTCTTCCTGACCATAACCTCTCCATTTAACCAAATACTGGAGTCTTCGTCTAGAAAAACGAGAATCCAATATTTTCTCAACCACATACTCCAGATTGCCCTCAACCAAAACAGGGTCAGGAGGCACAGCAGCAGGAACCACTGGCTCAACAAACCTATTCAACAAGGACTTGTGGAACACGTTATGGATCTTAAATGTCCCTGGAAGAAGCAAACGAAAAGAAACAGGATTAATAATCTCCATGATCTTATAAGGTCCAATGAACCTAGGCTTAAATTTAGGAGATGCTACTCTCATAGGAATATTCTTTGAGGACAACCAGACCAAGTCCCCCACTTCAAACCGAGGACCATCAGTCCTATGCCGGTTAGCAAACTGCTGGGCCTTCTCCTGAGAGAGGGACAACCTCTCCACTACCTGGTCCCAAATCTGTTGCATACGCTCAACAACAGAGTCAACACCTGGACAGACAGAAGCTTCCGTCTGTCCTGAAGAAAATCGAGGGTGAAACCCAGAATTACAGAAAAACGGAGACATCAAAGTGGCAGAGCTAGCCCTATTATTAAGAGCAAACTCAGCCAAAGGCAAAAAAGAGACCCAGTCATCCTGATCAGCAGACACAAAGCATCTTAGATAAGTCTCCAATGTCTGGTTTGTTCTCTCAGTTTGACCATTGGTCTGAGGATGAAATGCCGAGGAGAAAGACAATTGAACACCCAGTTTAGAACAAAAAGTCCTCCAAAATCTGGAAACAAACTGGACTCCTCTGTCAGACACAATGTTCTCAGGAATGCCGTGTAAACGAACCACGTGCTGAAGGAACAACGGCACCAATTCAGAGGAGGAAGGCAACTTAGGTAATGGCACAAGATGTATCATTTTGGAAAACCTATCACAAATTACCCAGATGGTGGTCATTCTCTGAGAAACAGGAAGATCGGAAATGAAATCCATAGAGATATGGGTCCATGGTCTCTTGGGCACAGGCAATGGCATCAACAAACCACTAGAGCGAGAGCAAGGCTTGGAGCGAGAGCAAGTCCCGCAGGACTGCACAAATTCCCTGACATCGCGAGACAAGGTAGGCCACCAAAAGGACCGACTAACCAAGTCTCTGGTACCAAAAATTCCGGGATGCCCAGCCAATGCGGAACAATGAATCTCAGACATCACACTCTTTTTCCATTGGTCCGGGACAAACAATTTTCCAACAGGGCAGCGCTCGGGCCTATCCTCCTGACACCCCTCCAGAGCAAGTCTCAAATTGGGCGAGATGGCGGAAAGAACTACACCCTCCTTCAAAATAACAGAAGGATCAGATAACTCAGGAAAGTCCGCAAGGAAACTCCTCGAGAGGGCATCCGCCTTAACATTCTTAGTGCCAGGAAGAAAGGAAACCACAAAATTAAAACGTGTGAAAAACAAGGCCCACCTGGCCTGTCTAGGATTGAGTCGCTTGGCAGATTCCAGATAGACCAGATTCTTATGGTCCGTAAGGACCACCACCTGATGTTTGGCTCCCTCCAGCCAATGTCTCCACTCTTCAAAAGCCCACTTCATGGCCAATAACTCCCGATTACCCACGTCATAATTACGTTCAGTAGGAGAAAATTTTCGAGAGAAAAAGGCACAAGGGGTTACTTTTAGAGGTCTCTGGATCTTTTTGGGACAAAACGGCACCTGCCCCAATTTCAGAGGCATCAACCTCCACCTGAAATGGCAGAGAAACATCAGGCTGCCGTAGAACAGGAGCAGAAGTGAATCTCTGCTTAAGTGTCATGGGTGCATCGCCATGAAGATCGTCGCGATTGCACATTCTGACTTCTCACAGCTGAGCTGCTGTTTCTTTGTTTTTTGGTAATGAGAGAGTTAATTTTTCCTAGCTCTTTGCTAAGGCTAGGTGCAGCCTCGCCCGGCTGCTTTTGATTATGTTCTAATTAGTTTCCTTTATATTTCTGCCAGTCTGGGTGTTAGACGCCGGTGAAAGCATTCATGTAGTTTAGCAGACTGGATCGGTTCTGAGAATATTTAAGCTAAGAGCTCCTTAGTTGTTTTTACTCTTACAGCTTATAGTTTTTCTCTGAGACCTTAGGTGTTCCTACTGTGTGTGAGTGTTGTATGTAAGACTTTATTTACTTTATTTCTTGTCTTTGTTGTTTGTCTTTCTGTTCATTAACCGTTACCTGTTCATTCCCTTTGGTGGTATTCAGGGTCCTTCTTAGGACTAGAATACAGTTGGCAGGGATTGATAGGAGACAGGGTTTACGCTGGTGGCCTGGACCTCTGTACCTTTAACAGTACCTCCAGGTTGAGGGATTAGTTAGGACCCCAGTTTAGGGTCAGCTTAGACCCCGGTCACCCTCTAGCCGGAGACAGCGTATAACGGATTCCGTTTTGACCCTCTGGACATTCTGTCAGGTAAATCTATGTTATCATATATCTATGCGCATGTTATATAGTATGTTGCCCTTTTGATATAGATTACTGACATCACATATATATATCTGCTATACAGCGTGACATTTTCACCGGCCCAACTAAAGATTCTCCCCAGCTGTCATGGATCCAGTAGCCCAGCTGGCCCGGCAGTTGCAGGGGTTGTCCATGGAATTTGCAGACATTAAGTCCAAGGTTTTGTCCCTCCCGGAGCAAACCAGATCTGAACCTAAGGTTGCTCTCCTGGACAGGTTCACTGGTGGGCGGGACAAATTTTTTACTTTCCGGGAGGCATGTAAATTGTACTTTCGGCTGCGGCCTCAGTCATCTGGGAGTGAAGAGCAGAGGGTGGGAATTGTTATCTCGCTCTTACAAGGGGACCCTCCATCTTGGGCGTTCTCTATTCCTCCAGGCTCCCCAGATCTCCAGTCAGTGGATCGATTTTTTACTGCCCTGGGTCTGGTATATGATGATCCGGATCGAGTCTCCCTTGCTGAAACAAGGTTACGTAAAATACGGCAAGGAAATCGTCCAGCGGAGGAATATTCTTCTGAGTTCCGTAGATGGGCAACAGATACTCAGTGGAATGACCCAGCTCTTAGGAGCCAGTTTTGTCAAGGGTTGTCTGACAAATTAAAAGATGTGTTGGCTCAGTATGATTCTCCTCCATCACTGGAGGCTGCTATGGCCCTCGCTATTCGCATTGATAGACGACTTCGGGGAAGACGCGAGGTAACTCCGCCCCCCATGATGACTCCACCTACTACTAAAGTCCCTTATACTGAGGTTCCCTGGTCTGTTCTGAGGAACCCATGCAGTTGGGAGGGACATCATTTTGTAGGAGGGAATCGGTGGTGCGCCGCAAGACTAGAAGGTGTTTCTTTTGCGGGAGAGAGGACATTTTGTTGGGGGGTGTCCATCCCGGACCTCTTTGAGCCAAGGAGTTAACCTGGGAGTGTGTATTTCGTCCCCAAATCCCTCTCAGTTTCTCGTGCCTGCGGAGGTGGTGATTGGTACTAGAACTGAGAGGATTTCTGTTTTTCTTGATAGTGGGTCCGGGGCTAATTTGGTGGACGCTCGGTTTGCCCAGGTGCATGGTATGCAACTGAGTGTATTGGCCAAACCGGTCCCTATACTCTCTATTGATTCTAGACCTCTTGGTCAAGGTAGCTTGGTACAAGCTGTTCATAACATAGATCTTCGAGTAGGGGCAATACATAAAGAGCAATTGTCTTGTTATGTGTTGGAGGGTCTACCTACTCCTATTGTGTTGGGACTTCCTTGGTTGGCTAAACATAACCCAGTGATTGATTGGCAATCCAGAAAGATAAGCCAGTGGGGTGAATTTTGCAAGAATAACTGCATGAGCACGGTCATCGGTGCGGTTGTGCCTAGGACTTTGTCTCCTTTTCTGGAGGACTTTGGGGAGATGTTCTCAGAGGAGGGGTGTAAAGAGTTTCCTCCTTATCAGCGCATATGACTGCTCAATAAAGTTGCTTCCTGATGCCTTATCTCGTACTTTCCCAAGGGCCGGGAAGACGGATGATCCGGTTCCTATTCCTCAGGAGGGAGTTGTAGTGTCAGCTGTATGCTCTGAGCTTGAGGGGGAGGTATTGGGGGCTCAGGGGGACGCCCCTGTGGGACTTCCAGGGAGACTGATAGTTCCAGATCGCTTAAGACTGAAGGTTACGGGGAACCGTTACAAACGGATGGCTGATAGGAGGAGAGTTTCTGGTCTAGATCTGAAGGTGAACGATCTGGTTTGGTTGTCTACCAGGAATATAAAATGTAAAGTTTCCTCCTGGAGGTTGGGTCCCAGATTCATCGGGCCGTACAGGATCAGTTCCATAATTAATCCTGTGGCATTTCGTCTGGACCTCCCTCCTACGTTTAAAAATCATAATGTGTTTCACAAGTCATTACTTAAAAAGTATGTGGCACCAGTCATACCGTCACCTCTACCTCCTTCAGTGGTGGTCAATGATAACGTGGAAATTCATGGGTCGAAAATCATTGACTCACGTCTCAGTCGCCGATCCCTTCAGTACTTAGTTCAGTGGAGGGGGTATTGTCCTGAGGAGGGGACGTGGGTCCCTGCGTCTGATGTTAACGCAGATCGATTGGTTCGGACCTTTCACACAACTCACCCGGACAGACCTGGTCATGAGGGTCCGGAGGCCCCTCGTAGAAGGGGGGGTACTGTCATGGGTGTATCGCCACGAGGATCGTCGCGATTGCACATTCTGACTTCTCACAGCTGAGCTGCTGTTTCTTTGTGTTTGGTAATGAGGGAGTTAATTTTTCCTAGCTCTTTGCTAAGGCTAGGTGCAGCCTCGCCCGCTGCTTTTGATTATGTTCTAATTAGTTTCCTTTATATTTCTGCCAGTCTGGGTGTTAGATGCCGGTGAAAGCATTCATGTAGTTTAGCAGACTGGATCGGTTCTGAGAATATTTAAGCTAAGAGCTCCTTAGTTGTTTTTACTCTTACAGCTTATAGTTTATCTCTGAGACCTTAGGTGTTCCTACTGTGTGTGAGTGTTGTATGTAAGACTTTATTTACTTTATTTCTTGTCTTTGTTGTTTGTCTTTCTGTTCATTAACCGTTACCTGTTCATTCCCTTTGGTGGTATTCAGGGTCCTTCTTAGGACTAGAATACAGTTGGCAGGGATTGATAGGAGACAGGGTTTACGCTGGTGGCCTGGACCTCTGTACCTTTAACAGTACCTCCAGGTTGAGGGATTAGTTAGGACCCCAGTTTAGGGAAAAAACAAGCATGCAGGTAATAACAACAGTTGAAGTCTAATTGGCATGGTCCAATGTTCAGTTGGAGGCATGAAGTCCTCAACAGCGGAATAGTCCGAGTCCAAACGAAAACCCATCTTCAGATTGGGGAAGCCGCAACGTGCAAACACTTCCACCAACCCAATAATCCGCTAGAGAAAGTTAAAATATTACAATGTTCCAACACAGCTAGAGGAGTATATGGCGGTAGGCTCCCCGCCGTGAGCTGAGTTCAGAGACGAAGCTAAGATCATGTGACTCCTGCTCGAAGGAGCCAGCAGATGATTTGCCTGAAATGTATGTCAGCAGATAGGATGGCTGACCAGCTGAAAGGATGTCCAGGGTAAAGAAAGCTCATCTTCTGTACCTTTTTGCCGGTTTCTGAAGCGCTGGAGAGGCTCCTGCAGCTGTAGTCTTCGTAGACACGTCGTAGGAAAGGTAGACTTGTCTCTTAATGATGGTTGAAAGAGTCTTTACAGAACTACGGGGCAGGACTTGTTGTAAGGCCTTTAGAGACTTCTTCGTCGTCTCCCATCTTTGCTGTCTCTGAGATGGTAGCATAGTGTTCCCGTTGATATCCGGAGTAGCAAGCTGTCTCAGTGGTACTCTGCCTAGAACTGCGATGGGTGTCTTAAACCCGAGAGGACCGTCGATACTGTTTTCAACAGGCGAGGCTCCTCGTTTGATAGCAAGTTCCTTACAGGGTGATGCTTGGGAAGTGAACGTGTCTTGTTCAACATCCGCCAGTGAGCTGAGGCTGAATTGCGTGGGGAAAACGCTGGCACCATCGGTCAGAGGTAGGCTGTTGAGAGAGGGGCTCTCACTCTGAGCACTGAAGTCTAGCATGGCTTCAGTTTGACCAGGCTTGTGATGGAGATGGGTATCAAAGGTTGGGAACTTAGCAGTTACTTGCTGTGGATCCCTTGGCAACTTAGTCTTTGCTGGAAGAGATGGTGAGGGAGCTACCCAGCTGTTATAGTTGTCCTCGGTGGGTTTGACGCTCATGACCCTGATGATCACTTTGTCTCCCTCTGTAGGTAGTAAGTTGTTGTCCTTGGTTGAAGGATCGAATGCTGTTATCTCGACGTTGTAGTCTCGAGGATAAAGCGGACTTGAAATATCGGATGGTTGCCGTTGACACGTAGTGTCGTTTGACTTCTCCTTTATCCATTGGTGACGTGAGTATGACAGGGAGGACAAGTCGTTGTCATCCGACGTGATAACGGTTTTGTAAGAGGAGATGTCGTTCTGATTCTTTGTCTGGTCACTACAGACATTGCCAATGATGACCCAGCCCAACTCGAGGCGCTGGGCATATGGTTCATTGAGTAGTCCGTGGATTTGTTGACGCATCTTGTGCAGTCGTATATGTCTCTGCCGAGGAGAATTAGGATGTCTGCCTTATCATCCAGGGGTGGCATCTCTTTGGCTATCATTCTGAGATGAGGATGCTGAAGAGCGACTTCTGGTGTTGGGATTTCTTCCCTATTGAATGGTATTTGGTTACACTCTACAAGCGTGGGTAGTGGTATCTCCGTGGCGCCTTTCTCAAGAGAAGTTATTATGAGGCCACTGGCCCTTCTTCCAGAGGTTTGTAAAACGCCGCTGCAGGTGCCCAAGGTGTAGGGATAGACGTCTCCTTTTAAGTCAAACAAGTCAAAGAGTTCTGACCTGGCTAATGATTTGTTGCTCTGGTCATCCAGGCTAACGTACACCTTGACTGCCTTCTCTGGATGGCCCTTGGGATACACCCATGACAGGCAAATCTTCGCACAGGACTTGTCTCGAAGACCTTCTCCACAGACATCGGTGCATGAGGAAGATACTGCAACATGGCTTGTCACTTGGTCTGTACTCTCCCCGCCATGGCTTGTGGGTGGAGAAGGTGAAGACGCAGAGTCAGGCTGTGATGGATGGAGCGCCTGTACGTGGTCTTCGCTGTCGCACTCTAGACACATGATGGGGATGACACAGTCCTTAGCAAGATGTTCGGTAGAGGCGCAGCACCTGAAGCATACTCCAAACTTCTTCAAGAGCTCCTTTCGTTCTTGAAGGGGCTTCTTCCTGAAGCCGATGCACTTCTTCAGGGGATGTGGTAGTTTGTGAATTGGACACTGGCGATTAGGATTCTCAACCTTCTCACCTTTGTCGCTCTTATCTTGTGATACTGAAGGTGCCGGAAGAACATCAGTCTTCTTGATGGACATTGGAGCTTGGTGGTTCCTGTAGTTAAGACGTGGACTGTCGTGTTTTGTAGATGAAACAGGGTCGCTGTGTTCTCCATAGGAAAAACTTGGATCGGTCTTACACTCTGCGATATTTTCGATGAACTCGCAGAAGTAGGAAAATGAAGGGAAGGAGACTTGGTTTTCCCTTTTGTATTTTGATCCAAGCATGGCCCACTTATTTTGGATATTGGACGGCAGCTTGGAAACTATTGGGGTTACCCCATGAGCAATGTCCAGGTAGCTGAGGCCAGGAAGGTACGGGTCTGCTTTGGCCAGCTGAAGCTCTAACAGGAGGTCGCTGAGCTCTTGGAACCTTGTACTGTCTTTATTAGATACCTTTGGAAAATCCTCTAGTCGTTTGAACAGGGCCCTTTCTATGACCTCAGGACTGCCATAGCTTCTTTCTAGTCTCTTCCATGCGGCAGTGAGACCAGCAATGGGATTACTGATGTGGACAGATTTAAGTCTCTTGACCCGATCCGTGGATTGTGGCCCAAGCCACCTGATTAGCAGGTCTAGCTCTTCAGCGGCGGTGATGCCGAGATCACTGATCGTGGTTTCAAAGGTACACTTCCAACCCCTGTAGTTCTCAGGTTTATCGTCAAACTCTGTAAGACCGGTCTTAGTTAGATCACGCCGAATCATGTACCTTGCGAGGCCAGTCATATCAGCATTCTCCGATTTTGGAAGGGCCGATGCTGGTTGGATTGCTTTGTTCATACAGTCTGTGATTTGACCTGGGAATGCAGGTACGTATGGGGCAGCGTAGGCATTCAGTCCATTAACTGGCTTAATGAGCTTAGTTTCTGCTACACATGGGACTGGAATTGTGTGATTGACCGGAGTGTGGTGACTGGCCTGCATATTGGCCTGTACGTAGGATTCTGAGTATAAGATTTGGTGATTTGCAGGTTTCTGGTACATTTTGGTGCACAGAGGTGGATCAGGATACAAGATTGGCAGCGTATTGTAATTGTACTGACCTTGGGTGCAGGATGGGGATAAACGCTCTGTGTCCTGTTGTCTCAGGGGAGCATCAGTGTGGTCAGGAAGGATTGCAGGAGCAGGGATAGCACTGTGTTGGCTTTGTACATAGTCTCTAGTACGCTTAAGAGGGTCTTCAGTATCAAAAACACTTAAACTGATGCTGTCTCTTTGGCTCCCACTGATGGCTTGTTCCAGGACCTTTAATTTTGCCATGGCTATGGCGTGTTGGCGTTCCTTCTCTAGGGCCTCTAGGGCAGCTTGTATTTTAGTGGCCTCAGTTTTCATTTCAGTTTCCTTTTGAGCAAAGGCAGCTTGTATTTTAGTGGCCTCAGCTTCTGCACGTGCTTTTATGAGCTGTTCGCTGAGGGTTGAGGATTTTGAAGAGCGTGACTTAGATGTTCGCTTTGACTGTCTGGCAGAGCCAGAAATGCAAGATGACATCTCGGCTATTAGTGCGATTCTTGCCTCTGTTTTGGCTTTTATATCGCGCACCATGCTTTCTCTCTCAGAGTTAAGTTTTTGGAAAGCTTGCAGCTCTTTGCAGGTAACTGATGGGTTAAGTCTTTTTAACACTGCGATATATTGGTCTGTTATTTCTGCATAACATTGATAATCTGAACACAGTTGTGTGAGAGCTCCCTCCAGTGGTCGTTGGAGAGAAGCAGGCTGAGATAGGCTATTTATGTGGCATAAGAGTTTTTGCCATAGCTCTGCTGTTGCACGGAGAAGATCATGTTTACTGGATTCTAGATTCTCCCTTATTTTCCATTTTGGCTTTGTGACACGTCTAGCCTTCTCACTAAATGGTGGATCAGGGTCTATGCACTCTTCCTCTGACAATGGGTCTGGCAGAGACCGTGTAGTCATTCCTTCAGCCATCCTGCTGCACAGGGAGAAGGGGAGCTGTATAGACTCTTATATGTTGAGAGCGGATGCTCTGCAGGAAGTTCTGTAGCTTTATAGAAGCTGTGGGTTTTACAGATGAATCTGAAGAAAGTCTTTTTACTATTCTGTCCCTGGGGCCTGTGGCTGTAAATATGGCTCTGTGAGATGCCGGATCTCTTTCACCCTACTTACAATTGGCGACGATCGCAGATAGCTTAACTCAGCTGCCGGCACACATGTTATGAAGAATCCAGAAGAGACTTTGATTTCTTTAAGAATTCTTGTTGAATGCAACAAACAGCAGCAGGTAAAAAAGACTTTCTTCAGACAGACTGAAAACATGTGAATCTGATAAAATCAAGATGGAGAATGAAACACAGGAGAAAGAAGAAGGAAATGACATCACACCAGAAGAGGGAGACAGAGAGACAGAAGGGACAAACTTGATGTAAAGGAAGGATTTCAGCTATGCAAACACAGGGACACATAGCAACAGTAAACAATATGAGAGACTGCAATACAGCATGTAAAATACACAGGACAGTCTGGAAAATGTCTCATTCATGGGACATAACAATCCAAATAAACAATCAGAAATTTGTCCACAAAATCCCTGAAAATGTCATTCATGAAGGACTGGAAGACGGAAGGAGCATTAGTGAGCCCAAAGGGCATCACTAGGTACTCAAAATGCCCTTCAGGGGTATTGAATGCCATCTTCCATTCATCCCCGTGCTTAATGCGAATAAGGTTATACGCCCCCCTGAGGTCAAACTTGGTAAACCAAGTAGCGTTTTTCACCCTGGAAAACAGGTCAGAAATCAAGGGTAACGGGTATTGATATTTCACAGTAATATTGTTCAAGAGACGATAATCAATACACGGCCTTAATGAACCATCTTTTTTGGCCACAAAGAAAAAACAGGCACCTAAGGGTGAAGAGGATGGTCTGATATGACCCTTCTCCAATGATTCCTTGATATAAGACCGCATAGCGTCATGTTCAGGTACAGACAAGTTAAAAAGGCGACCTTTAGGGAATTTACTACCCGGCACTAATTCAATAGCGCAGTCATAGCTCCTATGGGGAGGTAAGGATGCAGATTTACTTTCGCTAAACACATCAGAAAAATCAAACAAAAAGTCAGGAACATCCTGAGCCTGGGGGGAGGCAGAAAAAACAGGAGTGTTGGTATTAACACATTGGCAGCCCCAACTGGTTACAGACACAGATTTCCAATCCAAAACAGGATTATGAGACTGTAACCAAGGGAAACCCAGCACGATAATGTCATGCAGATTATATAGAACCAAAAATTTGCAGCACTCCTGGTGATCAGGTTCAACCCTCATTATCACCTGAGTAGAAAACTGGGGTTTATTCTCAGCCAAAGGGGTAGAATCGATCCCCAGTAGGGGAATAGACTTCTGTAGGGGTATCAAGGGAAACCCACAACGTTTAGCAAAATCATAATCCATCAGGTTAATAGCTGCTCCAGAATCAACGAAAGCCTGAGCAGAAAATGAGGACAGAGAGCATATCAGAGTGACCGTTAATAAAAACTTAGTCTGAACACTACCCAAGACAACTGAGCGTGCAAAACGTCTTCCCCGCTTAGGGCAGACTGAAATAGCATGAGAGGCATCACCACAGTAGAAACATAACCTATTGCGCTTTCGAAACTCATGACGCTGTGCCCCAGACACCACTCCATCACACTGCATGGGCTCAGAAGCTGGTTCACAAGGCAACACCACTCCACGCATACTTCTCCGCTCACGCAAACGTCTGTCAATTTGAATCGCTAATGACATAGAATCATTGAGACCAGAGGGGACAGGGAATCCCACCATAACATCCTTTACATTATCTGACAGACCCTTCCGGAAAAGGGCTGCCAAAGCGTCGTCATTCCATTTGGTCAGGACTGCCCACCTACGAATCTCTGACAGTATAACTCAGCGTCATCAAGCCCCTGATTTAATGCCAACAAGGCTTTTTCAGCTTGATCAGTGACATTAGGCTCATCGTACAATAACCCCAAAGCCTGAAAAAATGCATCAACATCACTCAAAACAGGATCCCCAGGTATCAGGGAAAAAGCCCAATCCTGAGGATCGCCGCGCAGGAGAGAGATGATAATTTGAACCTGCTGCGCTGCGTTTCCTGAGGACTTAGATTTTAAGGCAAAAAACAATTTACAATTATTTTTGAAATTCTGAAACTTAGCTCGATCCCCCAAAAACAAATCTGGCATGGGGATCCTAGGTCCACAACAGACAACCTAGCAAGATATGCAGCAATACTCTGAACCTCAGTGGCAAGCTGATCCACACGGCCAGACAACTGTGCAAACTCCATTGGGAGAAAAGATCCTCCCCAGCACCCAGAGATACAGAGGGAAAAAAAAATAAAAAATGCAACAAACAGAAAAATATCTCTGACAACTTTTCTTCCTTCACAATATTTTTTCCCTTCTGTGAGTACCATACAATTTATGGGCCGGTGATACTGTTATGTTAGGAAAGCTATCTGCCCCGGAGCAGAACCCCAAAGATAATAGAAAGCCCCCAAACATTAATGGCGGTTAGACAAGAGGAAATACTGACACAGAAAGAAAATAGTATGAGCAAACGCTGGGGCCCAAACTATCTAAATAGAAAAGGATAGGAAGGGTACTTACTGCAATCCCAGAAAACCCTGAAAAGCACCAACTCTACTAATTTCAAAATCACCTGAGATCACACGACCTCTACCACCTAAATTAGTTCTCTGGTGTAAAAAATCAAAACAGCAGCCACTGAAAAAACTGGAAAAAGCAAAAGTACAAAACTCAGTGGCTGAACCAAACAGAGAGGGCAAAAGCCCCCGGAGGGGACCCTGAAGGCCCCCACAGAAGTGCAGGACAAAATGCAAAAATATAGCACAAACACAAAAGAAGAAATTGTCTTATCTGATAGCAGGAGATGCAGACACGACACAGCAGGCTACAAGGGAAACTGGAAAGAAGGATTCAGACCAGAACAATTGATCACCGGCAACCCTGATGGGAAAATGACTCCCTTATATAAGACCAGTCAGTAACACCTGATTCCCAGTCCTCACAATCTTCACTAGTACCGCTTGTAACCACCAGAGGGAGCCTCTGCTCAGAACTCATCTCAAACCCATTCACAACAGTCTCCCTGGCATTTTCTCAGAGTCTCCATGGCGTCTCCTCAGCCTCTATTCAGGGTCTCAGTGTCTTTATGTTGTCTCTCCGGCGTCTCCTCAGCATCTCTTCAGCATCTCCCCATTGTCTCCTCAGTTTCTACTCGGTGTCTCCTCAGCCTCTCTTCAGTGTCTCAGTGTCTCCATGTCGTCTCCTCAGCACCTCCTCAGGGTCTCTCCTGCGACATATCTCTCCGGCACCTCCTCAGCATCTCTTCAGCATCTCCCCATTGTCTCCTCAGCCTCTCAGCGTCTTCATGTCGTCTCTCCGGCATCTCCACAGCATCTCCCTGGCATCTCCTGAGCGCCTCTTCAGAGTCTTGTTGATGTCTCCCCAGCATCTGCTCAGGCTCCCCGGGGTCTCCTCAGCCTCTGTTCAGGGACTGCATGTTGTTTCTCCCCGGCGGCGCCTGCTCGGGTTCTGACATCACATTCTGCTTCCTTTATGCAAATAAATAGAAATGTTTGTAAAACAGATAATAATGATAATTTTATTTTTATAGTGCCAACAAATTCCGCAGCGCTGTACAATAAGTGCGGACATGTGTAGACAATGAAGACATCACAGAGTGACACATTTAAACAGTTACAGAAGGAGTGGAGATCCTGATCACAAGCTAAAAGTGGGGCACAATAGGTAGAACATGCCGTCATGTACAGTCCAGCCATCAGTATAAGAAATGTGACCTTTCAGATAAAGCACCATGATCCGTCACCGGCAGGATCTGTCTATGTACAGGCATCAAGTGCTACTGGCTGCATTGATGATGTGGAGACAGATGAATATTTTGGAGAAGAGTCTGAGGAATATTTAGGAAGAGGGCAGTGCAGCACTGTGGAGAGGGTGGTAGGGAGATAGAGATGTGGAGATGTAGAGCAGTGCAGTGCTGTGGAGAGGGTGGGTAAGGTGATAGACAGATGAGGAAGAGATGTAGGGCAGTGCAGTGCTGTGGAGAGGGTGGGTAGGGAGATAGAGATGAGGAGATGTAGGGCAGTGCAGCACTGTGGAGATGATGGTAGGGTGATAGATAGAGATGTGGAGATGTAGGCAGTGCAGTGCTGTGGAGAGGATGTAGGGTGATAGAGATGAGGAGATGTAGGGCAGTGCAGTGCTGTGGAGAGGATGGTAGGGTGATAGAGATGAGGAGATGTAGAGCAGTGCAGCACTGTGGAGATGATGGTAGGGTGAAGAGATGTGGGATGTAGGGCAGTGCAGCACTGTGGAGATGATGGTAGGTGTAGATAGAGATGTGGAGATGTAGGGCAGTGCAGCACTGTGGAGAGATGGTAGGGTGATAGAGATGGGAGATGTAGAGCAGTGCAGCACTGTGGAGATGTGGTAGGGTGATAGAGATGTGGAGATGTAGAGCAGTGCAGCACTGTGGAGATGATGGTAGGGTGATAGATAGAGATGTGGAGATGTAGGCAGTGCAGCACTGTGGAGAGATGGTAGGGTGATAGAGATGATGTGGAGATGTAGAGCAGTGCAGCACTGTGGAGATGATGGTAGGGTGATAGAGATGTGGAGATGTAGGCAGTGCAGCACTGTGGAGATGATGGTAGGGTGATAGATAAGATGAGGAGATGTAGGGCAGTGCAGCACTGTGGAGAGGATGGTAGGGTGATAGAGATGAGGAGATGTAGGGCAGTGCAGCACTGTGGAGAGGATGGTAGGGTGATAGATATAGATGTGGAGATGTAGAGCAGTGCAGCACTGTGGAGATGATGGTAGGGTGATAGAGATGTGGAGATGTAGAGCAGTGCAGCACTGTGGAGATGATGGTAGGGTGATAGATAGAGATGTGGAGATGTAGAGCAGTGCAGCACTGTGGAGATGATGGTAGGGTGATAGATAGAGATGTGGAGATGTAGAGCAGTGCAGCACTGTGGAGATGATGGTAGGGTGATAGAGATGTGGAGATGTAGAGCAGTGCAGCACTGTGGAGATGATGGTAGGGTGATAGATAGAGATGAGGAGATGTAGGGCAGTGCAGCACTGTGGAGAGATGGTAGGGTGATAGAGATGAGGAGATGTAGGGCAGTGCAGCACTGTGGAGAGGGTGGTAGGGAGATAGATATAGATGTGGAGATGTAGAGCAGTGCAGTGCTGTGGAGAGGGTGGTAAGGTGATAGACAGATGAGGAGGAGATGTAGGGCAGTGCAGTGCTGTGGAGAGGGTGGGTAGGGAGATAGAGATGAGGAGGAGATGTAGGGCAGTGCAGTGCTGTGGAGAGGATGGTAGGGTGATAGAGATGAGGAGATGTAGGGCAGTGCAGTGCTGTGGAGAGGATGGTAGGGTGATAAAGATGAGGAGATGTAGGGCAGTGCAGCACTGTGGAGAGGGTGGTAGGGAGATAGAGATGTGGAGATGTAGAGCAGTGCAGTGCTGTGGAGAGGGTGGGTAAGGTGATAGACAGATGAGGAGGAGATGTAGGGCAGTGCAGTGCTGTGGAGAGGGTGGGTAGGAGATAGAGATGAGGAGATGTAGGGCAGTGCAGTGCTGTGGAGAGGATGGTAGGGTGATAGATAGAGATGAGGAGATGTAGGGCAGTGCAGCACTGTGGAGATGATGGTAGGGTGATAGATAGAGATGTGGAGATGTAGGGCAGTGCAGTGCTGTGGAAAGGATGGTAGGGTGATAGAATGAGGAGATGTAGAGCAGTGCAGCACTGTGGAGATGATGGTAGGGTGATAGAGATGTGGAGATGTAGGGCAGTGCAGCACTGTGGAGATGATGGTAGGGTGATGATAGAGATGTGGAGATGTAGGGCAGTGCAGCACTGTGGAGATGATGGTAGGGTGATAGATAGAGATGAGGAGATGTAGAGCAGTGCAGCACTGTGGAGATGATGGTAGGGTGATAGATAGAGATGAGGAGATGTAGGGCAGTGCAGTGCTTGGAGAGGATGGTAGGGTGATAAAGATGAGGAGATGTAGGGCAGTGCAGCACTGTGGAGAGGGTGGTAGGGAGATAGAGATGTGGAGATGTAGAGCAGTGCAGTGCTGTGGAGAGGGTGGGTAAGGTGATAGACAGATGAGGAGATGTAGGGCAGTGCAGCACTGTGGAGATGAGGTAGGGTGATAGTAAGATGAGGAGATGTAGGGCAGTGCAGCACTGTGGAGAGGATGGTAGGGTGATAGATAGATGAGGAGATGTAGGGCAGTGCAGCACTGTGGAGATGATGGTAGGGTGATAGATACAGATGAGGAGATGTAGGGCAGTGCAGCACTGTGGAGATGATGGTAGGGTGATAGATAGAGATGAGGAGATGTAGGGCAGTGCAGCACTGTGGAGAGGATGGTAGGGTGATAGAGATGAGGAGATGTAGGGCAGTGCAGCACTGTGGAGAGGGTGGTAGGGAGATAGATATAGATGTGGAGATGTAGAGCAGTGCAGTGCTGTGGAGAGGGTGGGTAAGGTGATAGACAGAAATGAGGAGGAGATGTAGGGCAGTGCAGCACTGTGGAGAGGGTGGGTAGGGTGATAGACAGATGAGGAGGAGATGTAGGGCAGTGCAGCACTGTGGAGAGGGTGGGTAGGGAGATAGAGATGAGGAGGAGATGTAGGGCAGTGCAGCACTGTGGAGAGGATGGTAGGGTGATAGACAGAGATGAGGAGGAGATGTAAGGCAGTGCAGCACGGTGGAGTGCTTTGTGGGTGAGCGAGATAAGTTTGTATTATATTCCGTAGTGAATGAATAACCAGTGTAATGACTGGCACAAGGTGGAAGCTTCGGTGAAGAAACTGCACAGAAAAACGACCCTAGCAAGAAGCACCTATATGTGTGTTGATTCCGGCAACAGAAACCATCCACAATGTCATGACACAAGGTCTTCTGTGATTGGTTGCTGAAGTCACATGACATCTTGTTTTGCTGGCATCATTTTCTCAATGTCACAGTGCAAAGAGGTCGCTCCTGTGCTAGTGCTGCTGCTGAAAGTGAACTTGTCAGTGAAATAGATAAGATCCTGTCCTGTATGAAATCGATCTTCCAGCATTGAAGTACTGTAGATTGTGCAAAAACTGTGTGGCCATCTCCAGAGGCCCCATTTGCGACTCCAAATCGTTTGTGCTAACACTGTGTTTCAGTGAGGAATCAGAAGCTAAGATTTCCACGTAAAAATCGTTAGGTATAAAAGTGTTGTTCAGGCACACTATCTAAGAAAATAAATAGTGATTGTTCATTCAGTGACAGGTGACTTACAGGTCTGGGCCAAAAGTTGTGAAACAGCAGGCTACAAGAGGGGAAGGGTACATACAACATGAGTGGGGAAAAGCGACGTTGTGGTGGAAGAGGGAATAGGCTGGGTGTTAGACGTGTATGTGGGTTACATTAGGTGTTAATGTAAATGAAAGCTCAACTGAACAAACACCATCTCGACCTATCCAAAGACCACTGACAACATCTGTTACTGGACGGGCTACTCGACTCTTTCTTTGGCAGCCGCACAACAGTGGATGGCAAGCTCTTCATCAAGTGGCCTCTCCTTCTCTTCCTCTACCTTAACATCACACACAGTACAATCCTCAGAGGTGGCACCCCAATCACCCTTGTTTCTCTCCTGGTGAAATATTTCCGAACTCACAATTGACTGTAGGGAACCTCAGATGTGCCATTCTGAAGAGCTATTCACACATTGAATTTCATGGGCATCAGAGGTCTGCTCCAAAGAATCACAGAATCCAGAGGAAAACATCTGCACCAATGTCCAAAATGTTTTCATGTTGGATCCGGGGACTGACAAGGTTCTGAACAGAATTCCGACCCTTGTCACCAGACATTAGCCACCAACGGTGGAGGTGATCCTGATGAGACTCAGATACCAGAGGCGCACACGGACTGTATTTTGGTGTCAGGCCAGGATGAGGAGGAGGGTGACTCTCAGGGTGAGGAGTGTGAGAACAGTGAGGATGATGATGAGGCTGTAAATCCCACTTGGTGTGAACCCAGAGGTACGCATCCAAGTAGCTAAGCAGAGGAGGAGGAAGATGAGGAGGTTACGTTGTGGCTTCTCACACAGACATGAAGTGACGCAACCACGACAAGCACTGCATCCCTAACTACAACTCTTGCTGTGGCCAGCACCGGTCGCAAGTGTGCAGTTCGCTGGGGCAGCTGGGCTGCCTAGCCTGGGTGTTTTTTGAGGTAAGACCAGATATAACCTCAAGAGAAATGTGCTGTCTTCCAGGTACACAAATTAAAGATGTGTCTGACAGGATATCAGGACTCTAGACCTACAGATGACTACCCATTCCTGCTAATACATGTGGGGACAAATGACACCGCAAGAAACGACCTGGAAACCATCTGCAGTGACTATGAGAACTTAGGCAAGAAAGTAAAAGAACTGGGAGCGCAGGTGGTCTTCTCTTCCATCCTTCCAGTGGATGGCCATGGAACAAGGAGGTGGAATAAGATTCTGCAGGTGAACAACTGGCTACGTCGATGGTGCCGTCAGCAAGGATTTGGATTTCTGGATCACAGAGTGAATTACCTATATGATGGACTACTTGCTAGAGATGGGGTGCACCTTACGAAGACTGGAAAACATGTATTTGGAAGTCGCCTTGCTACACTCATCAGGAGAGCTTTACACTAGAACAATGTGGGAAGGGAAGCAAAACGCCAGAAAAAGCCATACACCTGACAAATGCCATTAAGAACTCTGCTATTAGAAGTGAAAGGGAAGAACAAAATAATAAAAAATATTCAAGAAAGAGAAACCAATCACAAACTAAAATTTTTCTATACGAATAGACAAAGCATGGGCAACAAACAAGGAGAACTGAATCTACTAATGCATGAAAAGAAATATGATGTCATTGGAATCACTGAAACTTGGTGGGACGATACACATAATTGGAACACAAGACTAGAAGGATACAACTTATTTGCAAGAAACAGACTTGATAAACGAGGAGGAGGTGTCGTATTATATGTTAGAAAAGCGTATATCTGCACAGAGATCCAAGCTTCAGAGACTGGGAGTTCTGTGGAAACTGTTTGGGTAAGAATACAAGGACAGAACAATGGAAAGGACACCATTGTAGGCGTTTACTACAGGCCGCCTGTGCAAGCTGAAGATATGGATGAACTCTTTATGCATCAAATGGCCAAGTTCTCCAAAAAATATGACAGTGGTCATGGGAGATTTCAACTATCCAGACATTTGTTGGGAATCTCTCTCAGGCAAAACTAACAGGTCAAGGAAATTCTTATCCTGTCTTGCTGACAACTTTATCTTCCAAAAGGTAGGGGAGAAAACAAGGGGATCTGCTACCTTGGATCTAATCCTTATAAACAGGGAGGAAATGGTTGAGGAGGTAAGAGTGGCTGGGATCCTAGGAGGTAGCGACCATGCTATTTTAGAATTTTGGATAACTAGAGGAGGAAGACCTGTGAAGACTCAGACGTCAAGGTTAGATTTCAGAAAGGCAGATTTTAAGGGACTCAGAAAGAGAATCAGAGATCCAATGGCTGGATATCCTTAAGGACAAAAAAGTCCAGGAAGGATGGGAAATCTTGAAAAATTAGATTCTCAAAGCACAATCATTAACAATTCCGAAAAGAGGGAAGAATAGGAAGCATTTAAGGAAACCAGGATGGATGAACACAGAACTTAAACACACGCTAAAAAGGAAGAAAGAAATGTTTATCAAATGGAAAGAGGGAGACATATCTAAAGAACAATATAATGCTGTCTGCAGAACCTGCAGGGCACAAATCAGATTATTTAAAGCTGACAATGAATTAAGGCTTGCAAGAGACGTCAAAAGCAACAAAAAAGGATTTTGGGGATACGTCAAAAGGAAAAAAGTCAAAGATGCTATAGGGTTTTTACAGGATAAAAATGATGAAATAGTAAGAAAATGTTGAGAAGGCTGAACTTTTTTAAATTCCTATTTTGCATCTGTTTTCTCTCAGAAAGTAAATGTAACATCAACTGATCTTCACTGTCCTATTAAAGGAATAGAAGAATCCAGGATATCTATAAACAGAAAGACAATGAGGAAACACTTAGCTAACATAAATGAATTCAAGTCTCCAGGCCCAGATGAATTACACTCCAGGGTACTGAAGGAGATAGCAGAAGAAATTCTTGAACCACTGTCCATAATCTTTGAAAATTCTTGGAGAACAGGAGAAGTCCCAGAAGACTGGAGAAGAGCAAATGTTGTTCCTATCTTCAAAAAGGAGAAGAAGGTGGACCCAGGGAACTACAGGCCGGTGAGTCTGACTTCTATACCAGGAAAGATCTTTGAACAAATAATTAAACAACATGTATGTAAGTACCTGGATAAGAATGAAATGATTAACCAGAGTCAGCATGGGTTTGTAACTAATAAGTCATGTCAGACTAACTTAATTTCCTTCTATGACAGAATCACTGACTGGGTGGATCAGGGAAATGCTGTATATAGTATATCTTGACTTCAGCAAAGCATTTGACAAAGTATCTCACACCATCCTTATTGAAAAAAATGACTAAGTATGGAATGGACAAGGCAACTGTTAGGTGGATTCATAACTGGCTTAGTGATCGGACCCAAAGAGTGGTCGTAAATGGCTGCACATCCAGTTGGAAGAATGTCTCAAGTGGGGTACCACAAGGCTCTGTCCTGGGCTGTGTATTGTTCAACATCTTTATCAATGATTTAGATGAAGGAATTGAGGGTAAGCTGATTAGATATGCTGATGACACAAAGCTAGGAGGGGAAGCTAATACTAGAGAAGAGAGAGAGAGAGGATTCAAAAAGATATAAATAAACTGGAGCAGTGGGCAGCAACTAACAGAATGGATTTTAGCAGGGAAAAATGCAAAGTACTACATCTGGGAAATAAAAATGAAAAAAGCATATACAGAATGGGAGGAATAGGGCTAAGTAACAGCACATATGAAAAAGACTTGGGTATACTAATAGATCACAGACTGAACATGAGTCAACAGTGTGATGCAGCAGCAAAAAAGGCAAATACAATTCTAGGATGTATCAACAGAAGCATACAGTCTAGATCACGTGAGGTCAATATTGCCCTCTACTCCTCTTTGGTCAGACCTCATCTGGAATACTGTGTCCAGTTTTGGGCACCACATTTTAAAAAAGACATCAACAAACTGGAACAAGTTCAGAGAAGAGCGACCAGAATGGTGACCGGTGTGCAAACCATGTCCTATGAGGAACGGTTGCAGGATTTGGGAATGTTTAGCTGCAAAAAAGAAGACTGAGAGGAGACTTAATAGCTGTCTACAAATATCTCAAGGGCTGTCACATTGTAGAAGGATCATCTTTATTCTCATTTGCACAAGGAAAGACTAGAAGCAATGGGATGAAACTGAATGGGAGGAGACACAGATTAGATATTAGAAAAAACTTTTTGACAGTTAGGGTGATCAAGGAGTGGAACAGGCGGCCACGAGAGGTGGGTGAGTTCTCCTTCAATGGAAGTCTTCAAACAGAGGCTGGACAGATATCTGTCTGGGATGATTTAGTGAATCCTGCTTTGAGCAGGGGGTTGGACCAGATGGCCCAGGAGGTCCCTTCCAACTCTACCATTCTATGATTCTATAAGAGGACAGCCTGGAGCCAATGGAGGCCGGCGGCCCCGAAGTAAGTGTGATGCACTCCATACGCAGCAGTACACCAGGACGGGGACACATGTTGTCTGTAGGATGCCGGAGCAAGTGGGAACAGAAGCTCACCCATAACTACCTCACTTGATCTGTGGTGTCAGATGCTGCAGAGATCCAGTAGAATCAGCATTTACAGTAATGTTCCAAATACCAGCCATCCAATATGACTAAACGGATAAATCACTGTTTTTGGTATAAATTATATCACCAGACGTCACACAATTTACCAGTTGGTGCATTAGATAAGAAAATGATCGGACTCCACATTCATGATCTGCAGGTTTCTGAGTCTATCAAAAAGATTTTTTACCCATGGATTTAAAAAATATAATTAAAAAATATAAAAAAGATAAAAGAGGACAAAATTATATATAATAAAAAACCTGATGAAGGAAATATCCAAAACACGCGTCGAGGCGCGTTCAGCACACATATGAGTCTGACCCTTTCAATTAAGGTAATGATTTTGGTTTATAATTAATATTTATGGTTGGTCTCTTATTTCACTGTGGCCCAAGTACTGCATAATGGTAGGATTGACGGTGGATATTTAGCTCCCCTGTTTATTTTAAGTGGCACTATACATTTGTATATATAAGTAGCCACATACATAGATTTAGGAGCCCTACACTTACCGTGATTAACCAACACATTGCAGGTTCAGCAGCTTTTTTTGTGAGATATTTTAGCACTTTATAGCAAGTTTTTTCCAGCACATGAATTTGTGAATTAGAAATAAGTGCATTTTTTCTGTTTTTTTGATATTTGGTATTGCTACCATTGCACATTTTTTTTGCACTTTATGCACAATTGCACTACACTGCATCAATTTGTACTGAAGATAATTTATTTATATATCTGTGAACAATATATAACACAGGTGTGTATTTCTGTTATTTTGCACATGAATTAGCACTATAGCACTTTATGGTAATATAGGAAGGGAACATATTGAGATTAATCGCACTTATTTATTATTAATTATTTGATTGTGATCACGTGTTAATTTATCTGTAGTGTACTTCCGTGCATTATTTCTCACAAATAATCATTTTATTATATGCTGAACCTTACAACCTGTTGAATTTATTATGGTCATTTATGTCAATAATTATTATTTTTTGTGTGCCTTTTAAAGTACTGTGTTATAACCATAAAAAAAAGGTTTTTTATTATATATAATTTTGTCCTCATTTAATGATATTTTTAAATCTATGGGTAAAAAATCTTTTGATATAATACCGAATGGTTTGCCATTGATTTTTCTACAGAGTAAATAGAACTAAAAACAATTTTTAATCCTAAAAAATATTTTTATTTCTCGTTGTTGTCTAAGGTTTCTGAGTCTGTGTATTAGAATAATTACCTGTAAGGCTGTGATCACAATAATGCCAGTGTGGAGACAATCAGTGCAGTCAATCATTCTGTGGGGACACAGGGTGAAGCCGGCGGCCCTTATCTAAGGGTGGAGCCAGGACATGTGTACACGCATTTCTCAGGAAAGCCTGAGAAATATGGGGCGTGCGAGACAGTGGTCAGAAGAGCAGACGATGATCGGCCGATCAGCTCCAATGCTTATAATGGAAAAGCAGAGAGTACGCGGAAGACGACCGTTTAATGGATGGAAGAACGCCAGATAGCAGCGGCTCCGCCAGTGAATCGGCTCCAGGATGATCACAGACAGTCTCACGTTACCAATGATCGGCTCCAGGATGATCACAGACAGTCTCACGTTACCAATGATCGGCCCCAGGATGATCACAGACAGTCTCACGTTACCAATGATCGGCTCCAGGATGATCACAGACAGTCTCACGTTACCAATGATCGGCCCAGGATGATCACAGACAGTTTCACGTTACCATGATCGGCTCCAGGATGATCATAGACAGTCTCACGTTACCAATGATCGGCTCCAGGATGATCACAGACAGTCTCACGTTACCAATGATCGGCTCCAGGATGATCACAGACATGTCTCACCGTTACAATGATCGGCTCCAGGATGATCACAGACAGTCTCACGTTACCAATGATCGGCTCCAGGATGATCACAGACAGTCTCACGTTATCAGCCTACAGTGAGAAATGCCTGCCCAAGAAGATGAAGTGGAAAGAGAAGGTCAACCTTGTATATATGACAAGGAGAACAAGTGGAGGCATTATCAAAAACAGGATGATGTGCAAAGGAAACCCCACCCAGTGGAAGGGGACCATTGATGTTGAATGGACAACAACGAGGAGGCCAGCGCATTAATCTTCTGGGAGATATGGGAAGTGAGCAGTACCTCATAGTACACAAGTGAGAGTTTGTGATGGCGAAAGAAGCCCGCAAAGGTGGTGACTGGGGCAGGTCGGTTCCCTTCGTGTCTGGGGCAGCTCAGGCAGAGCTGAAAAACGCAATGGATGCTAGTGTGGCACCCCAGGAGTCCGGTTGCCACAATGGCCTTGCCTCCCTCCGGGGGGGGGGGGGGGGGGAGTGATGTCATGCCTGGAAGCAAAGAAGGAATCCCCTTACCAGGTAGTTCCAGCATACAACACAGTTCCTGCTACAGGCCAGCAGGGGGAGCTCAAACCCGACTTTAGGGGAGCTGCTCTCTCTGGTCAGAAGCAGGAAGTTAGTTAAGTAGTCAGAGCCTGAACAAGGTTGAGAGAGGACGTGTGGAGAGGTCCTGGGAGCAGAGCTGTAGCTGAGCTCACCTCAGGCTTGAGCACCAGTGACCGGGCACCGGAGCCCGAGGCTGTGTGGATACTAAAGCCCCGGCAGCAGAATCAGGAGGGCAGAAGAATGCAGATCCTCTGTCCTCAACTGATACTCAACGACACAGCAGCACGTGTGAGCCGGAAACGCCAGACAGGAGCGATCACTGAAGCAGGCTACAGCTGCCTGTCATGTGAGTGGAGTTCTACCCAAGTATCAGACAGAGAGAGGGACTTGAATAGAGTTTACAGCAGCAAGTACCTCAGAGAATAGTACTAGAAAGGAGGCCTCAGAACCCACTTGACTAAGGAGATTCCCAACTTGCTTTCAGGCTGACCGGCTCCAGAACCATCTGTAACCTGAGCCCTGGACTGTACCTGCATTGCTCAGTAAAAGGTAAAGGAAACTGCACCCTGCTGTGCCTTCTGAATCTTTCCTGCATCACACTAACTACCAACATCACCTTTAATAGCCTAACTGCCCTGGGATACAGCTCTACCCGTGGAGAGCTTAACCATCTTTGCTGCCCCATCATCATCCCAGAGGATCTGCATTGCAGCGTCGGTCCCCTGACCGAATACCACGGGTGGCGGCACGAACACTTTATTGCAAACTTTTTACTATCCCTTTTCATCAACTCCCCTTTTATTGGACGCCCAGGGCCACGGACCGGGTCACTGATGCCGTGACACTTCCCCTTTAAGAAGCGACCCCGGTACAGAGTATCCCCACTGCCCTGGTGGGCGATCCACTGGAGAAGATGATAGCTCCATGAGGAAGACAGAGTCAGCCCTCACACTCAGTGTGTGGTCGGGCGGTGGAAGGGGATGCGGCCGACTGCATCGCTTAATGGAGGTGGTGGAGCACGAACTGGATGACGCTATGATGGAGGAAGTGATCAGCCATCTAACTGGAGGAATGATGGTGCCGCTTAAGAAAACATTCCTGCAACAGTACCAGCCTCTGTCCCTGACAGTGGTGGGAAAAAAAAAAAAAAAAAGAGTCTGAGGCACGCAGCCTGAAGGAGAGGGAAGACTGAGTGGTCTGGTGGAGAAGGCCAGTTGTGGGACTGGAGATGGAGATCACACCCCTCACCCAAGCGACTCATAACCTTACAAGCCCACGTACCAGTGGGTACCCCACCACCACCCCTGCCTGCGTCTACACCTGTGAAGGTGACGAACACAGCTATGAATTGATGGATCTCAGAGGTCATAGAGGCCACGAAGGGGATAGGAGTGGTTGAAGGTCCAGTTGGATGGTCCAGAGGGAGAATGCCTTGTCCAGCAAATGATGTGGGGGATGATGTTGTCCTTTTACGGAGAGCGGTGATATGGTTTATTGGAAGAGGAACGCACAAGACATATTGTATACGTGAATTCTCGCCCCATCAAGCGTTGTCCTTTTCTCTCTTGCATGCAGAGCTTGTAGCCTGGGGAGTAGGTAACATTTTTGAAAGAGGATGGTTCATGAGGATGGTACGCATTGGCCGTCTTGCAAGTGAAGATGGGGCCAGATGCAGAGGGAGAGTCGACAGTGGTGCAGCCCGTAGTAGAGGCAGGGGAGGAGCCCATCGCAAAGGCTCTAATGCTCCTGTGTACAGGGATCCACTTGGAGAACATTTTCGAGGAGGTAAGCCCAAATCCTCACAGTTCTGGTGAGGAGTTGAGAGCCGTGAGTGGAGTGTCCTCAGGACTGTCAGTTACAGTGACTAGCCCAACTGCTGTGTACGTGGCCCAAGGTGCGCATTCTGAGGTGTATGTGCAAGAGGCAAGGCCACGGAAGACCTGGGTCTGAGAGAGACCGGAGGGGCTCCCATTGTGCCGTTTCACCCCTAGTGTCTGGAGCAGTTGAAGGTTACAGAAGAGCCAAAATCCAGATTACCTGTGCTCCAACTGTTCAGGACTCCCATAGTTTACTTACACAGGGATGGCCGAATCCTTTTTTCCCCCCAATTTTGTTGCACTCCTTATGCTTTCCTCTGCTGGATTGAAAGGCACTGAAGCCCGATCCAGGATTAAAGTTGCCACTAATGGGCTATGTTGCCGTCATAAGGACTGATGACGCGCCAATGGACTGTGCTCTTGTTGTATGGGCTACCTTCACTTTGCTGTTGTCTGTTCCAGTGCCCTTACAAAGAAGGGCCAGGTAAACCCAATGGACTGGTTTCAGGTTAAAGGACTTTGTTGCTGTTCCAGGGTCCTTACTGAGAAGGACTGGGTCAACGTTGCTCTAGAAGAAAAAGAGGGCCCAGCATTGTTTAACGCATGTTGTATGGTGGCAAAATTGTTTGGTGTCTTTCAGGTTCCAGATGGCCAAGGACAGCCATCATTAAAGAAGGGGGAAATGTAAAAAGGTGGATTTGTTGTCCACATTCGCCCTTGAAGACACGTATATTGTTGTAATGTGTTATAAGGTTTGAATGCTTAATAATCTTTATTGATAGTGATAGGTTGTTTTTCCCAGCACTAGCTAGTCTACAGAGTTAAATGTTGAGACTAACCCAAAGTGGGAGGGGATAAAGTGAAGTCAGATAGGACCTAGCGTGCAACTAGAGCAGACCTCTAGTCTGATTATTCAGCAGAGGAGCATGAAGTGGGTGTCCCCGAAGTGAGTGGAGACCTAGGCAATGGATAGCGTGATCCAGAGTAGAGAAGAGGAAAAGTGATAGGAGTGAGTGATCCTCAGGATACGAGGCAAGTGGCAGGAAGCTTAGCGGGACAGTATGGAGTTGCTGTATCTGACAGTCAGGTAACAGAACAGCAATGAGAAGGAAAGTGGGATGGAGAGGGCCCCGTGTGGCAGCTTCAAGGTGTCGGCAAGTAGAGAAGCTAAATAATGACCATAGTGGCATAAGTAGCTCCCCGACGGGGAAAAGGACACGGAACAGCGGGTTGAGAAATAGGGCTCTCACTTACCGGTTAATGGTGCTGTTGTTGGGGACTACGAAGCCCTGAAGTGCTGTGCTGGGTGGTGGTGAAGCTAGAGAGAGAGGCTAAGGGACAGAGAGTAGAGTGAGATCAGGAATGTGTATGAAGATGTCGTATGTTCTAAGAGAAATGGCCACAAAGTTTTGCACCCGCTATCTACTGTACATACTTCTGCATAAGTTATTGTTTAATGGCCATTCAAAGTCCATGGCATCATGCGGTCTGCAAGGGCATAGCGCCCCCACAGATGAAGTCCACAGACCCAGCCAGGACATCCATGTCGGGGCGTGGAAGCCAAGTACCTCACCCATGGCTACCGCCTCGCGCCATGTTACATGTGTAGCAGAGCTGATCCTCTGCAGCCAGGCTCAGCTGCACTGGCGGCTCTCAGTACAGTGGCCCTGTCACAGGACTCTGCACCATCCCCCGGGTGTCACTGAATAACTGTGAGAACTGGTTCATCCAGTGATGCAAAAAGCTGAGATTATAAACAAAAGCAGAGCAGGAACTGTGACCTACAGGGAAAGCAGAGAAGAAAAAGGATCAAAAAGAGCCCCTGCTGCAATAGAAAGAGCAGAGAAAGTAGCCCAACAACCTCCATGACCAGGACAACCCCCATCATCAGTACAACTCACTGCCACCAGACTCCTCCATTCCTCACACTCCAGATTCCTCCGTCCTTCTCCCACCAGACTCCTCCGTTCTTCACACTCCAGACTCCTCCGTCCTTCTCCCTCCAGACTCCTCCGTTCCTCACACTCCAGACTCCTCCGTCCTTCTCCCTCCAGACTCCTCCGTTCTTCACACTCCAGATTCCTCCGTCCTTCTCCCTCCAGATTCCTGTCCTTCTCCCTTCACTCCAGACTCCTCCGTCCTCCCTCCAGATTCCTCCACCCTTCTCCCTCCAGACTCCTATTATAGCGCCATTTATTCCATGGCGCTTTACATGTGAGGAGGGGTGTACATAATAAAAAAAAAAAAACAAGCACAATAATCTTAAACAGTACAAGTCAGCGACTGGTACAGGAGGAGAGAGGACCCTGCCTGCAAGGGCTCACAGTTTACAAGGGATGGTGGGGGATACTGTAGGTATTCCAGATTCCTCTGTCCTCTTACAGAATCATGTCTTTCTCCAGACTCAACTGTCTTCTCTTAAGACAAATCTGGCCTCCTCTGATTTCTTTGGTCACTGGCGGATCATGGATGCACTGTGCCACGGACTGTGGAGAACAACTAAGCGAACACCTCGGTTTTCACTAGAGCCCGATTGTGGCCACAGGTGGACGTCAGGTGCCACTCCAGGACAGATCCCGGTACCACAGCGGCTGCTCCAAAGGTCAGTACAGTAGAAATTGACTTAAGATTACAAGGCAGGACCGGATTCTCATGGAACAGATATCGGAGCTAATTTAGAAGAGAACGACACTGGAGCAGGAACAAATAATATGGGTCTCAAGCACGGGTCAGGGAACCTCAGGTACAGTTTCAGGTACCGATTCAGACAGGGCTGGTAAACTGGACAGTACAGGGACCAAACAGATTAGCAGCTTGCAGACTGAGCAAGAAAATTGCTGCTTAGGCACCTCCCAACAGGTGGAGGAGCCTTAAGTACTAAGTGCCTCCCAGCTTTTGGCTGGCGACACATTAGGAGTGTGCACTGTCTCTAGGAGATAGAGCGCACACATGCTCCCTAAGTGCATCTCCATGAGACCTGCATGTGTGCAGACCTTGGGACAGGAGATGCAGCAGGCTAGCATGTCCCTGCTGGGATGAGGAGTGGAGGAATGCAGGTGTTACATCTTCTTGGTCCTCATTCAGACACCTCCATCTTTCTCCCTAAATCTGCCTCTGGTACCTGCACAGACTTGTTTCTGGCCTTGCAGTTTTGTATTATCTGCCTTTTGAGGCTTTTATTGCTTGTTATTTTCATCTCCTCTTGCAGTTAAAGTTGCAATTGAGATTTATTGATTCGGATTATGAGAACATTACTGACTTGGCGCTTGAGCCATTGATCTCAGGGCTTGAGAAACTTGATTTGTTCCGCTAAACTCTAGAGACATTTGTAGGATCAGCAACAGGTGCAGAGTGCTGGTGACTAGTCCCTGTATTCAGTGCACAGATCAGCAGAGTGCACCAATGTGAACAGGTTCTTTAAAGCAACTGTCAGCACATGACTGTTCACAGGCGCTAGTTGCATCACAGCAGCCATTTATCTGCACCTTCCTGCCTGTTTCTTTCCATCTGTGCCTTTCTGATCTATGGAGCTCTCGAGGGAGAGACTGAGCAGAAGACAGGCAGGTGCAGGTAAAAGGACTGGCCACCATCATGCTCTGAGCACGGTGTGAACATTGTGCCGACAGAGGCTTTCACAAGGGTTTTGTTTCTTGCAAGTTGGTTCACCCCAGTGGATAAGAGCGATAATCCCCAAATATCCACTGTAGCAGCTGCAGGACTAGGGGAATGAGGTGCAGCCACAACTGGTCCCCCAACTATGAGTGGTGTTGTCGGTACATAATGTGGGATGTTCTGAGATGTTGTGCCTGTTCCAAATTAAATTGTAAAATTCAAATATGTGCACGGAGGAGATCCACTGATACATTAAGCATCAACGCTGATCTCTACTACATCATCCGGTCAGTCTGGCATTAGAATACATACTTTTAATTGGTTAACACCCAGCTTGGGCTCTAGGTGTCCTCCTAGCCTCCAAGTTTTGTTTCTCTCACTTTCCTATGTTTTATCTAAGTCTGTCACACAGATATTCCCGAGACCCCTTATCGGATCATGGACTCCATCTTAAAGAAAAATACATTTAGAAACTAAAATGAAGTCAGGATAGATAAAATCTAAACAGTTTCTCTAACAGCGGTCAAGCTGCCGGATGTGGCCCCTCATGAGCCGACATCACTGTACACTATGGCAGAAAGTTCAGCGACTGATTGTAGGTTTGTGTGACGAACTGGCACACGGTCCGCCACACGGTAGCCCGGGGTATCACGGCCTGTGATCCCTCCGTGCCGCAAATGTGATGAAAACGCGCACACACACACACGACGGCTGCTGCCGTCCGACCCGGTAAACTGCAGGGACTTTTAATTATCCCCCTACCACTTAGGAACTTGCAGCTCTCTGGCGCCCCCTTACCCTCAGGTCAGTCAGGGAACTGCACCTAGGATAATTGGTCGCCAGACGGGTCACTTGGATGTGTGCTGGCTATTGGGCACGCTGCAGGGAGGGAATTATAATTACTCCTGGCTGCAGCCAGGCAGTACCCTTATAAACCCCGCTCCGTCACTGCCAGCGTCACCCAATAGATTAACACTTCACACCCCTTCCTTTTAGCTGCCACCAGCTACGGCTTTTGATGAACAATTTATCAAGAGGGTCCGTAGCAACCCCAAAACAGTAGCGTAGTGCTTCAGGCACGTGCAAATTCGTTTATAGAGCAGGAGAAACAAACTAATAAATTTATAGGTTTATTCCTAAAAAGACAGGCAGTGCTTATACAATATAAAAAGATGTAAAAGCTGAGGCAATATAGTTATGACAAGACAATTAGAAAATAAAAGGGGTTAACATAAGGAAGATCAACTTACAGTTCTTAGATCATAGTAGGCAAGCCATGCGGTCGGGGGAGGGGAGACATCACAATGCATCACAGAGCTGCTATAAGTCTGGTGTCCAGGGCAGATCTGAGCCAGAATACCTGGCCCCTACCTTATAGACCTGTGGCCGTGACATCATAAACGGGGTGGAGTTACCAGGGTCCTCCTCTTGCTGAAAGGTATGGTTGGAGTTCTGAAAGATTATCAGGAGCATAACTCATCCTGAGAACCTCGCAGAAGAATGGCAGACCTATCAATGATCTTACTTTGAAATGACGGTTCAAATGAGCCCACACGCGGGTGGGCTAGTTTATAGGGCATCCGAGAATTCCATTTCTCGGGTTCTGTTGGAGTTACGGGTTTACCAGTACCACGGGACCGTTGCCTGTCAGGCGCATGTTTCACAACAGTACTTTCGTGTTTCTAGCGGACGCTCCCCCGTGTTATTAACCAAAACAGAATGCAGTCTCCAAAATGGCTGCTAGTGTAGGAGCAGCACATGTGCTGACAATGGGGGACCCCTGCGGTGAAGCGGGAAAACTTCCAGCACTGGCAGCTCACATTACACTGCCTGAGTGCAGGCTGGGGGGGTTGGTGAGAAGTATGAGAGCTGCAGAGAGAAGGAGGGGGCTTTGCTTTGTGGGCTTTCCGCAGTACAAAAAAAAAAAAAAAATGATGAGGACAGCAATTCCAGCACAGCACTCATCACACCTCCTCCCCTTTGAGGGCGCTATGGAGGCATGACCTGTCGGTAATCCGACATGCGCACCTCAGCGGGTTCGCCACGTCGTGATAACCCATCAGCATTCCCTGATCGCTGCCTTTCTTGTGTTGTACGGCAAAATCATACTGCTGCAGGGCAAGGCTCCAGCGTAGCAACCTACCATTGGTTCCGGACACTGTGTGCAGCCAGCTCAGAGGGTTGTGGTCGGTGACCACCTTGAAGGTGCGCCCGTACAGTAGGGCTGCAAACGTTGCAGTGCCCAGACCATGGCCAGGCACTCCTTCTCGATGGTGGAGTATGCCACTTCCCTTGGCAGAAGTTTCCGGCTCAGGTACAACACGGGGTGCTCCTGGTTCCCCGAATCAACCTGGCTGAGTACAGCACCGAGGCCAAATTCGCTGGCGTCAGTCTGTACCAGGAAGGGCCGACTGCTGTCGACGGTTCTCAACACTGGAGAGCTGCACAGGGCTGTTTTCAAAGCTCGGAATGCCGCCTCACAGCCATCTGTCCAGCTGACTGTTTGGGGTAGACCGCCCTTGGTGAGGTCCGTCAAGGGTTTTGCAATGGCGCTATAGTTCGGTACGAAACGCCTATAGTACCCTGCAGTGCCCAGGAAGGACTTCACCTGCTTTTTGGTCCTGGGGTGGGCCAGGACACGATCGCGTCCACTTTCTCGGGCTCTGGACTCATGGAACCCCCCACCTACCCGGTGCCCCAGGTAGTGGACCTCCCTCATGCCCATCTGGCATTTTCCCGGCTTGATGGTCAGACCTGCCTGGTGAATACGCTTGAGCACCTCCTGGAGATGCTGAAGGTGTTCCTCCCAGGTGGAACTGAAGACGGCAATGTCGTCCAGGTAAGCCACAGCGTACTCCTCCAGTCCCTGAAGCAGGTGGTTGACCATCCGCTGAAAAGTGGCAGGGGCATTCTTCATGCCGAAAGGCATGACCGTGGACTCGTACAGTCCAAAAGGGGTGATAAAGGCGGATTTCTCCTGCGCCGCAGGGCTCAGGGGAATCTGCCAGTATCCCCGGCTTAAATCCATGATGGATATGTACTTGGCATTCGCCAACCGCTCCAGCAGATCCTCGATGCGTGGCATTGGGTGCGCATCAGAGGTAGTGATGGCGTTGAGCCCCCTGTAGTCCACGCAGAACCGGGTGGTCCGATCCTTTTTGGGCACGAGAACTACAGGTGAGGCCCACGCGCTTTTGGACGGCCGGATCACCCCCAGCTGCAACATCTCATGGATCTCCTGGCGCATAATCTGCTGCACTTCCTCAGAGATCCGATAAGGTGTCCGCCGTAACGGGGCGATTCCCGGTGTCCACCTCGTGGACTGCCAACTCGGTCCTTCCGGGTCGGTTAGTGAACACGGCCCGAAAGGATTCCAGAGTGGTCAGCAACTGCAACCGCTGGGAGGCGGTTAGCGAGGCATTTACCTCCATGTCCTCAATGGACCCATTGGCATTAGCTTGGGCCAGCATGTCTAGGAGAGGATCCTCTTCCCTGTCCTCGGGCAGATTGCAGACCGGTAGGACGCAGGCTTCACGTTCGTGATGGGCCTTCATCATGTTGACGTGAAAGGCCTTGCGCCTACCCCGAGTGTGGTCAAGCGTGACCACGTAGGTGGCTGGGTTGAGCTGTTGGTGCACGACGTACGGGCCTTCCCAGGCTGCCTGAAGCTTATCCTTTGGTACGGGGACCAGCACCCACACCTTTTGACCCACCTGGTAGGTCCGCTCCCGGGCGTTCTGGTCGTACCAGTGCTTCTGGTCAGCCTGAGCCTGCGTCATGTTGTCATGCACCAACTGCGTCAAGGTCTGCATCTTGTCGCGGAAGCGCATGACAATCCACGATGGACACTTCCGTGGGGTTTGGCTCATCTTCCCAGGATTCTCTTATCAACCCAAGGGGTCCCCGGACTCGCCTGCCATACAGGAGCTCAAAGGGGGAGAACCCCGTCGAGGCCTGCGGGACTTCTCTGTAGGCAAACAGCAGGTGTGGGAGGTACCGCTCCCAATTGCGTCCCTGGGTCTCAACCAGCATGCGGAGCATCTGTTTGAGGGTACCGTTAAAGCGCTCACACAAACCATTGGTCTGTGGGTGATACGCACTCGATACCATACGCGTCACCTGCATTTTGCTGCAGAGAGCCTTCATTAGGCGAGACATAAATTGGGTCCCTTGATCGGTAAGCATCTCCCTGGGAAATCCTACCCGTGAAAAGATGGTCACCAGTGCATCCGCCACCTTATCTGCCCTAGTTGAGGACAGAGCTACTGCCTCCGGGTACCGGGTAGCGTAGTCTACCACAGTAAGGATGTATTGCTTTCCAGAGCTGCTGGGGACAGCCAGCGGGCCCACAATGTCCACCGCGATCCTCTGGAAAGGCTCCTCTATCACTGGCAATGGGATCAGGGGAGCCTTAAGAGCAGGCCCCGCCTTCCCACTCTTTGGCAGGTGATACAGGAGCGGCAGTAGTTAGTCACATCTTGGGCCAATAGAAGTGTTGAGACAGCCGTGCCTTAGTTTTGCTGATCCCCAAGTGTCCAGCGAGTGGAATCTCATGGGCAATCCTCAACTCACCTCGGAACTGGTGCGGGACGACCAGCTGTTTTTCCCTCAACCACTCCTTTTGGGAATCTCTGGGTACTGTCTCCCGGTACAACCTTCCTCGTTCCCAGAACACCCTCTCCTTATCAGTCACGGAGGTGGGCGTCTCGGCGAGGTGCCTCAAGTTCTCCAGGCTCGCATCTGAGTGCAGAGCGGCCTGGAACTCCTGGCTGGAGGCAGCCAGAAGTGACGTCAGGGTTCCTTCCTCACTGGGACCCTCTGGGACCGGCTCTGGGTCCAACTCTGGTTCAGTCTCTCCTGTAGCGAAGGAGGGTCCAGATGGCAGGGCGCTACCTGCGATCCGGGCACTCTGACTGCGGGTGACAGCAGCTACATATGCCTCTCCCCGGGGGTTTCTATAGACCCATCAGCCTGCGCTGCTATGGGCTCTACCTCCCCATCCACCCCCAACACTTCAGGAGCAGTGCTACTTATGGGCCAGTTACCTTCCTCGGTGGCACTGGTCAGTGTCATGGCGTCACCTTCCTCCCGGTTCCCATGCACCTCCCCATTTCCTTGAGCACTGTCGCTTGCTCCTGCTAGGGGTTCCTCAGCCGTCTCACTCCGCAGAGCGACGGGACTGAACGCTCCTGTACCTGTGGACACATCTACCACTTCAGAAAAGGGTTAACAGATTCAGATGGCACAGATACATCACTATCAACATCAGTCCTAGGGAAAGAAAGGTTATCAGTTGCATCATCACTTCGCAAAGCATTAGCAGGTAACAATCAGTTTCCCATCATCATCAACATCATGGTTAACGTTAACCTTATCAGCAGATTGGGAAGGGGTGTCAGGGACATAGTACGCCACCATCCTCCCCAGATCAGTCCCCAATAAAACATCAGTGGGCAGGTTTTCGGACACCCCCACTTCCTTCACCCCGCTCCCGGCACCCCAGTCAATGAAAACTCGGGCTATCGGCAAGGGGTAGTGGACGCCCCCAATCCCTGTGACAGTTAAGGTTTTCCCCGGAATCAACTCTTCAGGGGCCGCCAGTTTGGGTCGGATGAGGGTTCGTTCAGCCCCGGTGTCCTTGAGGCCGGTAGCAAGACGGGCCCCCACGCGGACGGGCTGCACGTTGTCATCAACCCTCCCCACCACACCACCCACCAAAAGAACAGAGGCGTTGGGCCCGGAGGCCTTGGCTGGGGGGGTTCTTCTGCCTCTCCGGACAGGTGGCGCTGATGTGTCCAGTCCTTTTACAGGAGAAACACTGGCGGGGGTCTGATGTAGGCCTGGCGCTGGCAAAGGGGATAGTGCCTCCAGAGGGACGGCTGGCAGGGGCACTGGGGTTGGTTGCAGGCTTACCCCCTCCCCAGCGGGTGGTGACGGGCTTCCGCACCTCGGTTTTCCGGTTGGCCTCATAGCTGTCGGCGATCCGTGCTGTTCTGACCGCGTCCTCCGGTTCTCGGTCCAGGATGAACAGTCGGACTTCAGCTGGGCACAGATGCAGGAACTGGTCTTTGATCATCAGGTCCCTCAGGTTCTCAAAGGTGTCAACTGACAGTCCATGGATCCACTGGTCAAAGTGGTTCCTGAGTCCTTGCACCACATCGCTATAACTGTCGTGTGGGCCACGTTGGAGGTTCCGGAACTTCTTTCGGTATACCTCAGGGGTTAGCTGGTACTTGGCGATCAGGGCCTGCTTGATGGCCTGATAGTTGTCATCTTGATCCGGCGTGAGTGAAGCAAACGCCTCCAGAGCTTTGCCCTTTAGCCCGGGAGTCAAGTACCTGGCCCATTGGTTGTCGGGCAGATGGTACTGTCTGCAGACTTTCTCAAAGGCCCGCAGAAAAGTGTCCAAGTCTCCGTCCTTTTCCATCACGGGAAAGTGCTCCGGCCGGGGCTTGGGACTCTGAGCGCTGCTGGGCACACTGCTCTGGGCTGTGGAGGGCATTGCCCCTTGTCTGAGCAGCTCCAGTTCATGGGCTCTCTGAGCCTCCCGCTCGGCTCTCTCAGGCTCTCCGGCCTCTCGCTGCCTCTCGCTGGGCTCTCTCGGCCTCTCGCTGGGCTCTCTCGGCCTCTCGCTGGTCGGCTCTCTTGAGCTTTCTGGATCAGTTTCAGGCGTTCTTCATGGTCGTCAGTGGAGAGTCCCTCCAGGGCCGCCTGCAGGTAAGGGTCCATCCAGCCCTGGGTGTAAGCAGTCAGGGGTTGGGCCTCTGCTCCTGCGGCACCACCTTGGCTTGGGCCGGCTCCTGCGCCCTCCTCGCTCTGAGCGTGGTCCCGTGCCATCAGGGCCTGGATCACTGCGGCCTTGGTTTGGTCCATGGGGATAATCTGCCTCCACTCGCATATGGCTAGAAGAGTTTCCCTGCTACTCCGATTATACCAGTCGAATCCCCTCGTAGCCATGGTTGCCAAATAAAAGATAGGATAGAAAAACAAAGAGAAGGGAGGGGTAACCGCAAGTACACACAATTGTCTCAGGACTAATAAACACTGAGTCTGTTCTCCAAAACTTTAGTTGCAGGGTCGCTGAAGAACCGTGCAAGTTTTTTAGTGAATGGAATGATTGCTCAAACCAGATCACTAATGCTCTATAATCCCACCGCTGCCACCAATATGTGACGAACTGGCACACGGTCCGCCACACGGTAGCCCGGGGTATCACGGCCTGTGATCCCTCCGTGCCGCAAATGTGACGAAAACGCGCACACACACGACGGCTGCTGCCGTCCGACCCGGTAAACTGCAGGGACTTTTAATTATCCCCCTTCCACTTAGGAACTTGCAGCTCTCTGGCGCCCCCCTTACCTCAGGTCAGTCAGGGAACTGCACCTAGGATAATTGGTCGCCAGACGGGTCACTTGGATGTGTGCTGGCTATTGGGCACGCTGCAGGGAGGGAATTATAATTACTCCTGGCTGCAGCCAGGCAGTACCCTTATAAACCCCGCTCCGTCACTGCCAACGCCACCCCATAGGTCAACACTTTACACCCCTTCCTTTTAGCTGCCACCAGCTACGGCTTTTGATGAACAATTTATCAAGAGGGTCCGTAGCAACCCCAAAACAGTAGCGTAGTGCTTCAGGCACGTGCAAATTCGTTTATAGAGCAGGAGAAACAAACTAATAAATTTATAGGTTTATTCCTAAAAAGACAGGCAGTGCTTATACAATATAAAAAGATGTAACAAGCTGAGACAATATTGTTATGTACAAGACAATTAGAAAATAAAAGGGGTTAACATAAGGAAGATCAACTTACAGTTCTTAGATCATAGTAGGCAAGCCATGCGGTCAGGGGAGGGGAGACATCACAATGCATCACAGAGCTGCTATAAGTCTGGTGTCCAGGGCAGATCTGAGCCAGAATACCTGGCCCCTACCTTATAGACCTGTGGCCGTGACATCATAAACGGGGTGGAGTTACCAGGGTCCTCCTCTTGCTGAAAGGTATGGTTGGAGTTCTGAAAGATTATCAGGAGCATAACTCATCCTGAGAACCTCGCAGAAGAATGGCAGACCTATCAATGATCTTACTTTGAAATGACGGTTCAAATGAGCCCACACGCGGGTGGGCTAGTTTATAGGGCATCCGAGAATTCCATTTCTCGGGTTCTGTTGGAGTTACGGGTTTACCAGTACCACGGGACCGTTGCTTGTCAGGCGCATGTTTCACAACAGTACTTTCGTGTTTCTAGCGGACGCTCCCACCGTGTTATTAACCAAAACAGAATGCAGTCTCCAAAATGGCTGCTAGTGTAGGAGCAGCACATGTGCTGACAATGGGGGACCCCTGCGGTGAAGCGGGAAAACTTCCAGCACTGGCAGCTCACATTACACTGCCTGAGTGCAGGCTGGGGGGGTTGGTGAGAAGTATGAGAGCTGCAGAGAGAAGGAGGGGGCTTCGCTTTGTGGGCTTTCCGCAGTACAAAAAAAAAAGATGAGGACAGCAATTCCAGCACAGCACTCATCACAGTTTGTCTCGGACTAATCTGTTAGCTTGGACATCCGTCACCATAATCAGTACAGGGACAATGGGCAATCAGCGATTTCAAGGTGCCCGGGCCCCCCAGCAACATAGTCCAGTGCTGGGCATGGAGCAGCCAGCACCCCACAACGAGGCATGAGCAGACACCAGTAGAATGAACAGTGACTTTATTACATCAAATATTAAATTAATAAAAAAAATTACATCTACATTCAGATTCTTGTCACAAAATGGGGGAGGGGGAATGAGAGGTGCAATGCAGTCACCGCAGCCACACCAGGACCCCGGGATGGGATAGTGTTGGGTCCAGATCGGACTGGCAGGATGGAGTTGGGTGGGGGTCCCAGTACAGCGCGCTCATGTCACATTGCACCACTTGTCCTCTTGAAACGTCTTTTACACGATGGACACAGCCGCTCCGTGGCCTCAGTGGATGGAGCCCTCCTTGTCGATCTTGCAGTACAAGTACATGGACACGACCATGGCAGCCAGCTGCGGAGAGATCAGATCTCAGTGTGCCATGTGCCCCTTACTGTAGAGACAGTGCCATCCTCATCCCCAGGCTCTATGTGGTAGTGCAGCCACTCTCCCCAGGGTCCCTGAAGGAGCCATATTCGTTTTACACAGTGGTGGGTGTATGATCCCTGGGTTCTGAGAGTCTCCCCAGTGACATCCTCCATCTCTATGGGAGGTGTCACTAAGCATGTGCCCTCACTGCCATCATGGACATTGTACTACTCCAGACATTAACAGAGCTGCATTATCCTGCTGATCACCTACCTCCAGCACACAGATCCCTGCGGCTACTCCACCCACGATGGCGGCATTTGACTTCAGCAGGTCCACGATTTGTTTAAGGCAGCCCTGTGTAGAGAGGGTGAGGTCAGCAGCGGTAGGGTTAGAGGGCACACGCCGCGCCTGGAGCCCACGGCACTCACCGGTTTGTAGCTGGCCTGTGCCGCCTGCATGGTGCACGAGGTGACGGTGGAGTTGCAGCATGGTGCTGGGTATCTCCCGTTCGATTGCACATATGTAGAATTATTGAAATCACTGTAGTTGCTCATTCCACAACACTTCAGCTGTAAGAAGCAGAGCGTGCGATGAACGGGGCACGGACCACCACCATCACCATGTGGCACCACACTCACCTCAGTCATCATGTCATCCCAGATTTTCGTCACATCCTTATTTTCTCCGTAATCCTTCTGCAAAACCGGAGTCAGGACTGAAGTCAAGAAGGACTCCGCCTAAGAAAGATGGCAGATCGGCAGTGGATTAGGGGGAGCATCAAGAGGCACCGCTTACCCTGGGGCCACGTCACATAAGAAGTGGCCACCATGAGACGCAGCCTTCTGGTCTCTAAGGTGCCACAGTTTGGGACAATATTATTTCTGCTGCTGGGGAAAGTCTCTGCTGTGAGAACCCCAGACTGGAGGAAACATGAACATCCTGGTCACCGACCAACAGACGCACAGCAACCCCCGATCCCAATAACAAAAGTGAGCAGCTGCATTATTCCCAGGAGGAAGAAGGGGAGGTCAAAAATATGGGAGACTTACCACAGAGGAATAAACCAGAGCGACCACTGCACCCGCGACCTCCGCAATGAAGATGATCAGCACGATGCAGAAGAACTGGCGAAGGGAAATACAAGTTAACAAATACACCCCCACACTGCATGTGCTACCAAGAACCCCCCTCCAGCCCAAGCCCCCCACACTGCATGTGCTACCAAGAACCCCCCTCCAGCCCAAGCCCCCACACTGCATGTGCTACCAAGAACCCCCCTCCAGCCCAAGACCCCCACACTGCATGTGCTACCAAGAACCCCCCTCCAGCCCAAGCCCCCCACTGCATGCGCCACCAGCAAGCCTTCTCCAGCCCAAGCCCCCCACACTGCATGTACCACCAGCAAGCCTTCTCCAGCCCAAGCCCCCCATACTGCATGTGCTACCAAGAACCCCCTCCAGCCCAAGCTGCCCCCCCACACTGCATGTGCTACTAAGAACCCCGCTCCAGCCCAAGCCCCCCACACCTCATGTGCTACCAAGAATCCCCCTCCAGCCCAAGCCCCCCACTGCATGAGCCACCAGAAACCCCCCTCCAGCACAAGCCCCCCCACACTGCATGTGCTACCAAGAACCCCCTCCAGCCCAAGCCCCCCACTGCATTCCCACCATCAACCCCCCGCTGCATGTGCTACCAAGAACCCCCCTCCAGCCCAAGCCCCCCACACTGCATGTGCTACCAAGAACCCCCTCCAGCCCAAGCCCCACTGCATGCGCCACCAGCAAGCCTTCTCCAGCCCAAGCCCCCCACACTGCATGTGCTACCAAGAACCCCCCTCCAGCCCAAGCCCCCCACTGCATGCGCCACCAGCAAGCCTTCTCCAGCCCAAGCCCCCCACACTGCATGTGCTACCAAGAACCCCCCTCCAGCCCAAGCCCCCACTGCATGGGCCACCAGCAAGCCTTCTCCAGCCCAAGCCCCCCACACTGCATGTGCTACCAAGAACCCCCTCCAGCCCAAGCCCCACACTGCATGTGCTACCAAGAACCCCACACCTCATGTGCTACCAAGAACCCCCCTCCAGCCCAAGCCCTTCACTGCATGAGCCACCAGAAACCCCCCTCCAGCACAAGACCCCCCCCACACTGCATGTGCTACCAAGAACCCCCCTCCAGCCCAAGCCCCTCACTGCATGCGCCACCAGCAAGCCTTCTCCAGCACAAGCCCCCCACACTGCATGTGCTACCAAGAACCCACCTCCAGCCCAAGCCCCCCAATGCATGCGCCACAGCAGCCTTCTCCAGCCCAAGCCCCCCACACTGCATGTGCTACCACCAAGAACCCCCTCCAGCCCAAGCCCCCCACACTGCACGTGCTACCACCAAGAACCCCGCTCCAGCCCAAGCCCCCCACACTGCATGTGCTACCACCAAGAACCCCGCTCCAGCCCAAGCCCCCCCAACACCTCATGTGCTACCAAGAACCCCGCTTCAGCCCAAGCCCCCCCACACCTCATGTGCTACCAAGAACCCCCTCCAGCCCAAGCCCCCCACTGCATGCCCACCAGCAACCCCCCCACTGCATGTCCACCAGCAAGCCTTCTCCAGCCCAAGAAACCCAAACTGCATTTGCTACCAAGAACCCCCCTTCAGCCCAAGCCCCCCCACACTGCATGTTACTAAGAACCCCCCTCCAGACCAAGACCCCCACACTGCATGTTACTAAGAACCCCCCTCCAGATCAAGCCCCCCACACTCCATATGCTACAAAGAACCCCCCTCCAGACCAAGCCCCCCACACTCCATATGCTACCAAGAACCCCCTCCAGACCAAGCCCCCCACACTGCATGTGCTACCAAGAACCCCCTCCAGCCCAAGCTTTCCTCCACCACGTACACCATTATCCCAGCCCACCACAGTGTTCGGCACCTGCCTCCCCAAATTCTCACATACACCGCCACTCCAACCCCACTATGACTAGCGACAGCCGATCCCCCAACCATGTGCGCCGCCAGCAGTCATCTGGATAAGCGGCACCTTCTCACCGTTATCAGCAGACACTTGCTCTCCTTCTGCGCGCCGCAGCAGCCCAGGAAGCCGAGGATCAGCAGCAGCGCTCCGATGGCGATCAGGAAGTAGCCGACATTGACGAACTGAGTGGCCACGTTATTCGGGATCGTGCCAAAGATCTTCAGGAAGGAGCTGCTGTCCACACTCACCCAGATACCGACCCCCAGCAGCGTGGCCCCGGCCAACTGCAAGCAGCAGGAGAAGAGTTAATATACAACAAACCGGGGGCCCCGGGAACATCATTCTCATCTGGGCCCTTAGAGAGGACCAGGGTGCGACCACGGGGCCGTCACATCTGCCCCCTCCCTACTGGCATATGGGGCCCCTTCCAGGATGGGGCTGTGATCAGCGTTCACCAGCAGCTTCTAAGGGTCTGTGCACACGTTGCGGATTCTGCTGCATTGTACAGTATCATTATAACCTACGTTAAAAAAACGCTGTGCACATGCTGCGGATTTTTCCACGCAGATTTGCTGTGGATTTGAATCCACAGCATGTCAATTCTTTGTGCATAATCCGCAGCGGTTTCCTGCTCCATTATAGAAATCTGCAACGTGTGCACATACCCCAACGAGTGCAGATAGGGTCAACGGAAAAACACCAGTTACTCATGTCCCTGCCATCGTCACTGTGACCCAGTCACACCCAATGCCATAAAACTCCGCAGTGCGGCCGACACCCAGCACACCACATCATCCTCAACATCGACTCCGGATCCAGAGGGGGCACGAGCCCATCAGGCAACGTTCTCTTACTGGATCTGAGCCATTACCAGAACGTGACATTACAAAGAGCGGCCTGGGGCCACAGCGAAATATGGAGCCACTCATCAGGCAACAGGTAGAACTCCCCCAATGGGGAAGTGGTACAGTCCACGCAGGCAGCGGACGGGAGCACCTACACATGTAACAGTGTACCCGTAATTACCGCACAGCCCCGATCCTCCCCCCCACACCACGGCCATGACCACACAGCCCCCGATCCTCCCCCCACACCACGGCCATGACCACACAGCCCCTAATCCTTCCCCCACACCACAACCACAGCCCCCGATCCTTCCCACCCCCACACCCCCCCCCCCCCACCACAACCTCACAGCCCCTATCCTTCCCCACACCACAACCACACAGCCCCCGATCCTTCCCCACACCACAACCTCACAGCCCCCGATCCTTCCCCACACCACAACCCACAGCCCCCGATCCTTCCCCCACACCACAACCTCACAGCCCCGATCCTTCCCCCCACACCACAACCTCACAGCCCCGATCCTTCCCCCACACCACAACCTCACAGCCCCGATCCTTCCCCCACACCACAACCTCACAGCCCCGATCCTTCCCCCACACCACAACCTCACAGCCCCCGATCCTTCCCCACACCACAACCACACAGCCCCCGATCCTTCCCCCACACCACAACCTCACAGCCCCCGATCCTTCCCCCACACCAAACCTCACAGCCCCGATCCTCCCCCACACCACAACCTCACAGCCCCCGATCCTCCCCCCCACACCACAGTCATGACCACACAGCCCCCCTCCCCTACACCACAACCTCACAGCCCCTGATCCTCCCCCACACGGCCATGACCACACAGCCCCGATCCTTCCCCACACCACAACCTCACATCCCCGATCCTCCCCCACACCACGGTCATGACCACACAGCCCCCGATCCTTCCCCCACACCACACCCTCACAGCCCCCGATCCTCCCCACACCAGTCATGACCACACAGCCCCCCTCCCCTACACCACAACCTCACAGTCCCCGATCCTCCCCACACCACAACCTCACAGCCCCGATCCTCCCCCCCACTACGGCCATGACCACAGCCCCGAACCTTCCCCACACCACAACCTCACAGCCCCGATCCTTCCCCCACACCACAACCCACAGCCCCCGATCCTTCCCCACACCACAACCTCACAGCCCCGATCCTTCCCCACACCACAACCTCACAGCCCCCGATCCTCCCCCCCACACCACAGCCATGACCACACAGCCCCCGATCCTTCCCCCACACCACAACCTCACAGCCCCCGATCCTCCCCCACACCACGGTCATGACCACACAGCCCCTGATCCTTGCCCCACACCACAACCTCACAGCCCCCGATCCTATCCCACACCACGGTCATGACCACACAGCCCCCCTCCCCTACACCACAACCTCACAGCCCCAATCCTCCCCCACACCACGCCATGACCACACAGCCCCTGATCCTCCCCACACACAACCTCACAGCCCCGATCCTCCCCACACCAACCTCACAGCCCCCGATCCTCCCCACACCACAACCTCACAGCCCCGATCCTCCCCACACCACAATCTCAGCCCCGATCCTCCCCCCACACCACAGCCATGACCACACAGCCCCTGATACCTCCCCCACACCACGTCCATGACCTCACAGCCCCGATCCCTCCCCACACACCACGCCAGACCACACAGCCCCCGATCCTTCCCCCACACCACAACCTCACAGCCCCAAACCTCCCCACACCACAACCTCACAGCCCCCAATCCTCCCCCACACCACAACCTCACAGCCCCCAATCCTCCCCCCCACACCACAGCCATGACGCACAGCCCCCGATCCTTCCCCACACCACAACCTCACAGCCCCGATCCTCCCCACACCACAACCTCACAGCCCCCGATCCTCACCCACACCACAACCTCACAGCCCCCGATCCTCACCCACACCACAACCTCACAGCCCCCGATCCTCACCCACACCACAACCTCACACACCCCGATCCTCACCCACACCACAACCTCACAGCCCCCGATCCTCACCACACCACAACCTCACAGCCCCCGATCCTCACCCACACCACAACCTCACAGCCCCCGATCCTCACCCACACCACAACCTCACAGCCCCCGATCCTCACCCACACCACAACCTCACAGCCCCCGATCCTCACCCACACCACAACCTCACAGCCCCCGATCCTCACCCACACCACAACCTCACAGCCCCCGATCCTCACCCACACCACAACCTCACAGCCCCCGATCCTCACCCACACCACAACCTCACAGCCCCCGATCCTCACCCACACCACAACCTCACAGCCCCCGATCCTCACCCACACCACAATCTCAGCCCCGATCCTCCCCCACACCACAGTCATGACCACACAGCCCCCCTCCCCTACACCACAACCTCATAGCCCCTGATCCTTGCCCCACACACCTCCGATCCTCCCCACACCACGGCCATGACCACACAGCCCCTGATCCTTCCCCAACACCACAACCTCACAGCCCCGATCCTCCCCCCCCAACACCAAGGCCATGACAACACAGCCCCGATCCTCCCCACACCCACAACCTCACAGCCCCGATCCTTTCCCCCCACACACACCACGGCCATGACCACACAGCCCCGATCCTCCCCACACACCACAACCTCACACCCCGATCCTCCCCCCACACCACAACTCACACCCCCGATCCTCCCCACACCACAACCTCACAGCCCCGATCCTCACCCCACCACAACCTCACAGCCCCCGATCCTCACCCACACCACAACCTCACAGCCCCCGATCCTCACCCACACCACAACCTCACAGCCCCCGATCCTCACCCACACCACAACCTCACAGCCCCCGATCCTCACCCACACCACAACCTCACAGCCCCCGATCCTCACCACACCACAACCTCACAGCCCCGATCCTCACCCACACCACAACCTCACAGCCCCCGATCCTCCCCCACACCACAATCTCAGCCCCGATCCTCCCCCACACCACAGTCATGACCACACAGCCCCCTCCCTACACCACAACCTCATAGCCCCTGATCCTTGCCCCACACCCTCCGATCCTCCCCACACCACGGCCATGACCACACAGCCCCTGATCCTTCCCCAACACCACAACCTCACAGCCCCCGATCCTCCCCCCCAACACCATGGCCATGACCACACAGCCCCCGATCCTTCCCCAACACCACAACCTCACAGCCCCGATCTCCCCCCCCAACACCACGGCCATGACCACACCCCCGATCCTCCCCACACACCACAACCTCACACCCCCGATCCTCCCCCCACACCACAACCTCACACCCCGATCCTCCCCCACACCACAACCTCACAGCCCCGATCTTTCCCCACACACCACAACCTCACAGCCCCCGATCCTTCCCCACACCACAACCTCACAGCCCCCGATCCTCCCCACACACCACAACCTCACAGCCCCCGATCCTCCCCACACACCACAGCCATGACCACACAGCCCCAATCCTTCCCCACACCACAACCTCACAGCCCCCAACCCCACACCACAACCTCACAGCCCCCGACCCCTCACACCACAACCTCACAGCCCTCGACCCCCCACACCACACCCATGACCCCCAGTACAGACACGAGGGCTCAGCCTCCAATACTTACAAATATGGCCAGGTTGAACAGGACCATCAGGACTTTGATACAAGTGAAGCAGCTCATGGTTCCTGGAAGAGATGGGGGAGGAGGTTACACAGCAGGACCCCCAGTGCCGGCAGCCCCCACATCACAGCATCAGTGATCTCCGCTATGCCCCGAGTCTATACTGGGGTCCCACTCTCCTCTGGTTCGGGGGGGGCGACACGCGGTGATGAGCAACAAATAACGAAGTCGCCCAAAGCCTAAGCGCTCCAGCGGTATAGGCGAGAAATCTGTGCTGCACCTCAGGGGCTAACTACCGCGGGCGCAGTGTGAACAACGACCACAAGGAAGGAGGCAGCAAACTCCGCCGCACCGGGAGCTGCTGCCTCGCGCCACCTCACACTCCGCCTCACCTCACACTCCGCCGCCTCGCCTCACACCGCTCCCTCACACTCCGCCGCCTCGCCTCACACTCCGCCGCCTCGCCTCCACTCCGCCGCCTCGCCTCGCCTCACACTCCGCCGCCTCACCTCACACTCCGCCGCCTCACCTCACACTCCGCCGCCCTCACCTCACACTCCGCCGCCCGCTCACACTCGCCGCACTCACACTCCGCCACTTCACACTCCGCCGCCGCAGCCTCACACTCCGCCGCCTCACCTTTCCTGTCACCGCACCCAACTGTCCCGGGCGCTACACCTGCACGGTCTTATATCTGCACCTGCAGCCGGGGCGGGGCCAGGCCGCTGCCAGCCAATCCCGTGTCCGGGCTGCACGTAGCCCCCTCTCCCGGCTCGTCCCGTTCACACCTTGCGTTTTCATCCTATTTCTTGACTTTTCTGAAGGATTTGTGTCATTTTGAGTAGAAAAGTCACAAAAAAAAAACAGTTAAAGACAAAAATAAAAAAGCATTTTTAAAAATTTGGCACAGAAGCAGTTAACAAATACCAAAAGACGAAAAAAAGGGGAGACACATCTAGAAATCGAAAAGGATGAACGTGCCCTGAATATCGTCACCCCATAACTGCTGCTCTGCACAGAGCGAGGCACGTGGGGCCTCCAGTGTCCTCCGGGCACGGACCCCTGCTCTGCGGGACATCGGGGGCCCCCGCTCCAGGCCGCAGGTCAGTGACGATGGCGGAAAGACCGTCCTGAGAGACAGTTCTCCTCCAGACCCGGCCCCCGAGCAGCGGCACTGAGCGCCCTATGGCACCTCCTCTGCACGCACCGCCGCTCCAGGCCGCAGGTCAGTGACGATGGTGGAAGGACCGTCCTGAGAGACAGTTCTCCAGACCCGGCCCCCGAGCAGCGGCACTGAGCGCCCTATGGCGACCTCCTCTGCACGCACCGCGCTCCAGGCCGCAGGTCAGTGATGATGGTGGAAGGACCGTCCTGAGAGACAGTTCTCCAGACCCGGCCCCCGAGCAGCGGCACTGAGCGCCCTATGGCGACCTCCTCTGCACGCACCGCCGCTCCAGGCCGCAGGTCAGTGACGATGGTGGAAGGACCGTCCTGAGAGACAGTTCTCCAGACCCGGCCCCCGAGCAGCGGCACTGAGCGCCCTATGGCGACCTCCTCTGCACGCACCGCTGCTACAGGCCGCAGGTCAGAGACGATGGCGGAAGGACCGTCCTGAGAGACAGTTTCTCCAGACCCGGCCCCCGAGCAGCGACACTGAGCGCCCTATGGCGACCTCCTCTGCACGCACCGCTGCTCCAGGCCGCAGGTCAGGACGATGGCGGAAGGACCGTCCTGAGAGACAGTTCTCCTCCAGACTCGGCCCCCGAACAGCGACACTTAGCGCCCTATGGCGACCTCCTCTGCACGCACCGCTGCTCCAGGCCGCAGGTCAGTGACGATGGCGGAAGGACCGTCCTGAGAGACAGTTCTCCTCCAGACCCGGCACCCGAGCAGCGGTACTGAGCGCCCTATGGCGACCTCCTCTGCACGCACCGCTGCTCCAGGCCGCAGGTCAGTGACGATGGCGGAAGGACCGTCCTGAGAGACAGTTCTCCTCCAGACCCGGCCCCCGAGCAGCGGCACTGAGCGCCCTATGGCGACCTCCTCTGCACGCACCGCCGCTCCAGGCCGCAGGTCAGTGACGATGGCGGAAGGACCGTCCTGAGAGACAGTTCTCCAGACCCGGCCCCCGAGCCGATGGCGGAAGGACCGTCCTGAGAGACAGTTCTCCAGACCCGGCCCCCGAGCAGCGCACTGAGCGCCCTATGGCGACCTCCTCTGCAGCACCGCTGCTCCAGGCCGCAGGTCAGGACGATGGGGGAAAGGACCGTCTGAGAGACAGTTCTCCAGACCCGGCCCCGAGCAGCGCATGAGCGCCCTATGGCGACCTCTCTGCACGCACGCCGCTCCAGGCGCAGGTCAGTGACGATGGCGGAAGGACGTCCTGAGAGACAGTTCTCCAGACCGGCCCACGAGCAGCGCACTGAGCGCCCTATGGCGACCTCCTCTGCACGCACCGCCGCTCCAGGCCGCAGGTCAGTGCGATGGCGGAAGGACCGTCCTGAGAGACAGTTCTCCAACCGGCCCCGAGCAGCGACACTGAGCGCCCTATGGCGACCTCCTCTGCACGCACCGCCGCCAGGCCGCAGGTCAGTGCGATGGCGGAAGGACCGTCCTGAGAACAGTTCTCCAGACCCGGCCCCGAGCAGCGGCACTGAGCGCCCTATGGCGACCTCCTCTGCACGCACCGCGCCAGGCCGCAGGTCAGAGACGATGGCGGAAGGACCGTCCTGAGAGACAGTTCTCCAGACCGGCCCCGAGCAGCGACTGAGCGCCTATGGCGACCTCCTCTGCACGCACCGCCGCCAGGCCGCAGGTCAGGACGATGGCGGAAGGACCGTCCTGAGAGACAGTTCTCCAGACCCGGCCCCGAGCAGGGGACTGAGCGCCCTATGGCGACCCTCTGCACGCACCGCGCTCCAGGCCGCAGGTCAGGACGATGGCGGAAGGACTGAGAGACAGTTCTCCCAGACCCGGCCCCCGAGCAGCGGTACTGAGCGCCCTATGGCGACCTCCTCTGCACGCACCGCTGCTCCAGGCCGCAGGTCAGTGACGATGGCGGAAGGACCGTCCTGAGAGACAGTTCTCCAGACCCGGCCCCCGAGCAGCGGACACTGAGCGCCTATGGCGACCTCCTCTGCACGCACCGCTGCTCCAGGCCGCAGGTCAGAGACGATGGGGAAGGACCGTCCTGAGAGACAGTTCTTCCAGACCCGGCCCCGAGCAGCGGTACTGAGCGCCCTATGGCGACCTCCTCTGCACCACCGCTGCTCCAGGCCGCAGGTCAGAGACGATGGCGGAAGGACCGTCCTGAGAGACAGTTCTCCAGACCCGGCCCCCGAGCAGCGGCACTGAGCGCCCTATGGCGACCTCCTCTGCACGCACCGCTGCTCCAGGCCGCAGGTCAGTGACGATGGCGGAAGGACCGTCCTGAGAGACAGTTCTCCAGACCCGGCCCCCGAGCAGCGACACTGAGCGCCCTATGGCGACCTCCTCTGCACGCACCGCCGCTCCAGGCCGCAGGTCAGTGACGATGGTGGAAGGACCGTCCTGAGAGACAGTTCTCCTCCAGACCCGGCCCCCGAGCAGCGGACACTGAGCGCCCTATGGCGACCTCCTCTGCACGCACCGCTGCTCCAGGCCGCAGGTCAGAGACGATGGCGGAAGGACCGTCGCTCACGCAGGTCAGGATGGAGCTCCTGAAGACATTCTCGCCGCCCGAGCCGATGACGCTATGGACCTCCTGCGCCGCGTCCAGCGCAGTAGGCGTGGAGACGTCTGACATTCTCCAGACCCGGCCCGGCAGCGCAGCTATGGCGACTCCTGCAGCCCGCGCTCCAGCGAGGTCAGGACGATGCGAAGACGCTGAGAAGTCTCAGACCCCCCGAGCAGCGCATGAGCCCCTATGGCGACTCCTCTGCGCAGTGCTCCAGGCCGCAGGTCAGTGACGATGGCGGAAGGACCGTCCTGAGAGACAGTTCGTCCAGACCCGGCCCCCGAGCAGCGACTGAGCGCCCTAGGCGACTCCTACTGCAGCACCGCGCTCCAGGCCGCAGGTCAGGACGATGGGAAGGACCGTCCTGAGAGACAGTTCTCCCAGACCGGCCCCGAGCAGCGCACTGAGCGCCCTATGGCGACCTCCTCTGCACGCACCGCCGCTCCAGGCCGCAGGTCAGGACGATGGCGGAAGGACCGTCCTGAGAGACAGTTCTCCAGACCCGGCCCCGGCAGCGCACTGAGGCCCTATGGCGACCTCCTCTGCACGCACGCTCAGCAGGTCAGGACGATGGCGGAAGGACCGTCCTGAGAGACAGTCTCCAGACCGGCCCGAGCAGCGGACTGAGCGCCCTATGGCGACCTCCTTGGCACGCGCGCGCAGGTCAGAGTGGGGAAGACGTCTGAGAGACAGTTTCAGACCCGCCCGGCAGCGACTGAGCCCTTGGGACTCCTCTCAGCACCGCGCTCAGGCGCAGGTCAAGAGATGGAGGACGTCCTGAGAGACAGTTCTCACCGGCCCGAGCAGCGATGGGCCTATGGCGACCTCCTGCACGCACCGCCCTCCAGCCGCAGTCAGGCGTGGAAGGACCGTCCTGAAGACAGTTCTCCGACGCCCGACAGCGAGACGCTAGGCGCCTCCTCTGCACCACGCGTCAGCGCAGGTCAGGACATGGAAGGCGTCTGAGACGTCCAGACCGCCCCCGACAGCGACTGAGGCTATGGACCTCTCTGCACCACGGCTCAGGCGAGGTCAGGACGATGGGAGACGTCCTGGAGACAGTTTCTCCAGCCGCCCGAGCACGACTGAGCCTATGGGACCTCCTTGCACGCACCGCCGCTCCGGCAGGTCATGACGAGGGAAGACGTCCGAGACAGTTCTCCAGACCGCCCGGCGGACATGAGCGCTATGGCGACCTCCTCTGCAGCCCGCTGCTCCAGCGCAGGTCAGGACGATGGGGAAGGACCGTCCTGAGACAGTTCTCCAGACCCGGCCCCGAGCAGCGCACTGAGCGCCTATGGCGACCTCCTCTGCACGCACCGCGCTCAGGCCGCAGGTCAGGACGATGGCGGAAGGACCGTCCTGAAGACAGTTCTCCAGACCCGGCCCCCGAGCGCGTACTGAGCGCCTTGGCGACCTCCCTGCACGCACGCGCTCCAGGCCGCAGGTCATGACGATGGCGGAAGGACCGTCCTGAGAGACAGTTCTCAGACCGGCCCGAGAGCGCACTGAGCGCCCTATGGCGACCTCCTCTGCAGCACGCGCTCCAGCCGCAGGTCAGTGACGATGGCGGAAGGACCGTCCTGAGAGACAGTCTCTCAGACCGGCCCCGAGCAGCGCACTGAGCGCCCTATGGACCCCCTGAGCGCCTCCGCCGCAGTCAGGCAGGGGAAGGACGTCTGGAGAAGTCTCCTAGACCGTCCCCACGACGAGCCCTGCATCCGCACGCACCGCTGCCCAGCGCAGGCAACATGGCGAAGGACCGTCTAGAGACAGTTCATAGACGGCGAAGGTAGACGCCTAGGCACTCCTGCAGCACCGCGCCAGCGCAGGCGCGATGGGAAGACCGTCCAGACGTCTCCAGCACGGCGAGGGGGACGACGCATGGACTCCTCTGCAGCACCGCGCCCAGCGCGGTCAGAGCGATGGCGAGACCTCTGCAGCAGTTCTCCAGCCCGGCCCGACAGGTGAGCGCCCTAGGGACTTCTGCACACCGCCCGTCCAGCGCGTAGGACATGGCGAGGACCTGCCTGAGGACAGTCTCGATCGGCGACCGCGAGGACTCGCCTAGGACCCCTGCACGACCGCCATCGCCCTCAGGACGATGGCGAAGGCCGCTGAGAGACAGTCTCCAGAGCCCGACCGGACGGCGCCCTAGGCGACCTCCTTGCACGCCCCGCCGCCCAGGCCAGGTCGCAGGGAAGGACGTCTGAGGACGTCCTCCAGACCGGCCCCGAGCAGGCACTAGCCCCTAGGCGACCTCCTCTGCAGCACCGCGCTCCGGCGCAGGTCAGTGACATGTGGAAGGACCGTCCTGGAGGACAGTCTCCTCCAGACCGCCCCGATCAGCGCACTGAGCGCCTATGGCGACCTCCTCTGCACGACCGCCGCTCAGGCCGCAGGTCAGGCGATGGGGAAGGAACGTCCTGAGAGACAGTTCTCCCAGCCGGCCCCGAGCAGCGTACTGAGCGCCCTATGGCGACCTCCTCTGCACGCACCGCTGCTCCAGGCCGCAGGTCAGAGACGATGGGGAAGACCGTCCTGAGAGACAGTTCTCTCCAGACCGCCCCGACAGCGCACTGAGCGCCCTATGGGACTCATGGCGGAAGGACCGTCCTGAGAGACAGTTTCTCCAGACCCGGCCCCCGAACAGCGCACTGAGCGCCCTATGGCGACTCCTCTGCATGCACCGCCGCTCCAGGCCGCAGGTCAGTGACGATGGGGAAGGACCGTCCTGAGAGACAGTTCTCCTCCAGACCCGGCCCCGAGCAGCGCACTGAGCGCCCTATGGCACCTCCTCTGCACGCACCGCCGCTCCAGGTCGCAGGTCAGTGACGATGGTGGAAGGACCGTCCTGAGAGACAGTTCTCCTCCAGACCCGGCCCCCGAGCAGCGACACTGAGCGCCCTATGACGACCTCCTCTGCACGCACCGCTGCTCCAGGCCGCAGGTCAGTGACGATGGTGGAAGGACCGTCCTGAGAGACAGTTCTCCAGACCCGGCCCCCGAGCAGCGGCACTGAGCGCCCTATGGCGACCTCCTCTGCACGCACCGCCGCTCCAGGCCGCAGGTCAGTGACGATGGTGGAAGGACCGTCCTGAGAGACAGTTCTCCTCCAGACCCGGCCCCCGATCAGCGACACTGAGCGCCCTATGGCAACCTCCTCTGCACGCACCGCCGCTCCAGGCCGCAGGTCAGTGACGATGGCGGAAGGACCGTCCTGAGAGACAGTTCTCCTCCAGTCCCGGCCCCCGAGCAGCGGTACTGAGCGCCCTATGGCGACTCCTCTGCACGCACCGCTGCTCCAGGCCGCAGGTCAGTGACGATGGGGAAGAACCGTCCTGAGAGACAGTTCTCCTCAGACCATGCCCCCGAGCAGCGGCACTGAGCGCCCTATGGTGACCTCCTCTGCACGCACCGCTTTCCAGGCCGCAGGTCAGAGACGATGGCGGAAGGACCGTCCTGAGAGACAGTTCTCTCCAGACTCGGCCCCCGAGCAGCGGTACTGAGCGCCCTATGGTGACCTCCTCTGCACGCACCCCCCGCTCCAGGCCGCAGGTCAGTGACGATGACGGAAGGACCGTCCTGAGAGACAGTTCTCCTCCAGACCCGGCCCCCGAGCAGCGGCACTGAGCGCCCTATGGCGACTTCCTCTGCACGCACCGCGCTCCAGACCGCAGGTCAGTGACGATGGCAGAAGGACCATCCTGAGAGACATTTCTCCAGATCCAGCCCCCGAGCATCGACACTGAGCGCGCTATGGCGACCTCCTCTGCATGCACCACCGCTCCAGGCCGCAGGTCAGAGACGATGGCGGAAGGACCATCCTGAGAGACAGTTCTCCAGACCCGGCCCCCGAGCAGCGGCACTGAGCGCCCTATGGCGACCTCCTCTGCACGCACCACCGCTCCAGGCCGCAGGTCAGTGACGATGACGGAAGGACCGTCCTGAGAGACAGTTCTCCTCCAGACCCGGCCCCCGAGCAGCGGTACTGAGCGCCCTATGGCGACCTCCTCTACACGCACCGCCGCTCCAGGCCTCAGGTCAGTGACGATGGTGGAAGGACCGTCCTGAGAGACAGTTCTCCTCCAGACCATGCCCCCGAGCAGCGGCACTGAGCGCCCTATGGTGACCTCCTCTGCACGCACCGCTGCTCCAGGCCGCAGGTCAGAGACGATGGCGGAAGGACCGTCCTGAAAGACAGTTCTCCTCCAGACTCGGCCCCCGAGCAGCGGTACTGAGCACCCTATGGCGACCTCCTCTGCACGCACCACCGCTCCAGGCCGCAGGTCAGTGACGATGACGGAAGGACCGTCCTGAGAGACAGTTCTCCTCCAGACCCGGCCCCCGAGCAGCGGTACTGAGCGCCCTATGGCGACCTCCTCTGCACGCACCGCTGCTCCAGGCCGCAGGTCAGTGACGATTGTGGAAGGACCGTCCTGAGAGACAGTTCTCCAGACCCGGCCCCCGAGCAGCGGTACTGAGCGCCCTATGGCGACCTCCTCTGCACGCACCACCGCTCCAGGCCGCAGGTCAGTGACGATGACGGAAGGACCGTCCTGAGAGACAGTTCTCTTCCAGACCCGGCCCCCGAGCAGCGGTACTGAGCGCCCTATGGCGACCTCCTCTGCACGCACCGCCGCTCCAGGCCGCAGGTCAGTGACGATGGCGGAAGGATCGTCCTGAGAGACAGTTCTCCTCCAGACCATGCCCCGAGCAGCGGCACTGAGCGCCCTATGATGACCTCCTCTGCACGCACCGCCGCTCCAGGCCGCAGGTCAGTGACGATGGCGGAAGGACCATCCTGAGAGACAGTTCTCCAGACCCGGCCCCCGAGCAGCGACACTGAGAGCCCTATAGCGACCTCCTCTGCACGCACCGCTGCTCCAGGCCACAGGTCAGTGACGATGGCGGAAGGTCCGTCCTGAGAGACAGTTCTCCAGACCCGGCCCCCGAGCAGCGGTACTGATCGCCCTATGGCAACCTCCTCTGCACGCACAGCCGCTCCAGGCCGCAGGTCAGAGACGATGGTGGAAGGACCGTCCTGAGAGACAGTTCTCCTCCACACCCAGCCCCCGAGCAGCAGCACTGAGCGCCCTATGGCTAACTCCTCTGCACGCACCGCTGCTCCAGGCCGCAGGTCAGAGACGATGGTGGAAGGACCATCCTGAGAGACAGTTCTCCTCCAGACCCAGCCCCCGAGCAGCAGCACTGAGCGCCCTATGGCAACCTCCTCTGCACGCCCCGCTGCTCCAGGCTGCAGGTCAGTGACGATGGCGGAAGGACCGTCCTGAGAGATAGTTCTCCTCCAGACCCGGCCCCCGAGCAGCGGCACTGAGCGCCCTATGGCGACCTTGTGATGAAACGGTGCACACGGTCCGCCACACGGTAGCCCGGGGTATCACGGCTTGTGATCCCTCCGTGCCGCAAAAGTGACGAAAACGTGCACACACACGACGGCTGCTGCCGTCCGACCCAGTAAACTGCAGGGATTTATAATTATCCCACTTCCACTTAGGAACTTTCAGCTCTCTGGCGCCCCCCTTACCCTCAGGTCAGTCAGGGAACTGCACCTAGGATAATTAGTTGCCAGACGGGTCACTTGGAGGTGTGCTGGCTATTGGGCACACTGCAGTGTGGGAATTATAATTACTCCGGGCCGCAGCCAGGCAATACACTTATAAAACCAGCTTCGTCACTGCCAACGCCACCCCATAGGTCAACACTTTACACCCCTTCTTTTAGCTGCCACCAGCTACGATTTACTTAATGAACAATTTATCAAGAGGGTCCGTAGCAACCCCAAAACAGTAGCGTAGTACTTCAGGCACGTGCAAATTCGTTTATAGAGCAGGAGAAACAAACTAATAAATTTATAGGTTTATTCCTTAAAATGCAGGCAGTGCTTATAGTTTAAAAAACGGTAACAAGCTGAGACAATATCGTTATGTACAATAGGGTTACAGAAAATAAAAGGGGTTAACATAAGGAAGATCAACTTACAGTTCTTAGATCATAGTAGGCAAGCCATGCGGTCGGGGGATGGGAGACACATCAGAATGCATCACAGAGCTGCTATAAGTCTGGTGTCCAGGGCAGAACTGAGGCAGAATACCTGGCCCCTACCTTATAGACCTGTGGCCGTGACATCATAAACGGGGTGGAGTTACCAGGGTCCTCCTCTTGCTCTAAGTGGTAATCTTAGTTCAGAAAACTCATAACTTTCATAACTTAGAGATGGAGTCTCTTACAGCGATGCACAGCATACCATTGTACTCCGCAAGATGTTGGCGTGCATTTAAGTCTAAACGCAGAGTGCCTGGGTGGATCGGCTAGGCAGAAATCTGTTTCTTGGGTTCTGTTGCAGTTACGGGTTCACCAGTACCACGGGAACGATGCCTGTCGGCGCATGTTTCAAAACAGTAACTTTCGTGTTTCTGACGCAAATTCCCACCGTGTTATACCAAAAAGAATGAATCCTCATAATGGCTGCTATGAAAGGAAAAGCACATGTGCAGACAATGGAGACTCCCTGCGGTGAGGAGGGAAAACTCCAGCACTGGTAGCTTCAGTTTACACTACTTGTGTGCAGGCTGGGGGTTGATGAGAAGCGTGAGAGAGGGAGGGGGGAACTTTGCTTTGTGGGCTGTCAGCAGTAAAAAAAAGATGAGGACTGTAGTTCTAGCACAGCACAAGACATGGAGCTTCCAGTATCATCACAGACCTCCTCTGCACGCACCGCTGCTCCAGGCCGCAGGTCAGTGACGATGGAGGAAGGACCGTCCTGAGAGATAGTTCTCCAGACCCGGCCCCCGAGCAGCGGCACTAAGCGCCCTATGGCGACCTCCTCTGCACACACCGCTGCTCCAGGCCGCAGGTCAGTGACGATGGCGGAAGGACCGTCCTGAGAGATAGTTCTCCAGACCCGGCCCCCGAGCAGCGGCACTGAGCGCCCTATGGCGACCTCCTCTGCACGCACCGCCGCTCCAGGCCGCAGGTCAGTGACGATGGCGGAAGGACCGTCCTGAGAGACAGTTCTCCAGACCCGGCCCCCGAGCAGCGGCACTGAGCGCCCTATGGCGACCCCTCTGCACGCACCGCCTCTCCAGGCCGCAGGTCAGTGACGATGGCGGAAGGACCATCCTGAGAGACAGTTCTCCTCCAGACCCGGCCCCGAGCAGCGGTACTGAGCGCCCTATGGCGACCTACTCTGCACGCACCGCCGCTCCAGGCCACAGGTCAGTGACGATGGTGGAAGGACCGTCCTGATAGACAGTTCTCCAGAACCGGCCCCCAAGCAGCGGCACTGAGCGCCCTATGGCGACCTCCTCTGCACGCACCGCCGCTTCTGGCCGCAGGTCAGAGACGATGGTGGAAGGACCGTCCTGAGAGACAGTTCTCCTCCATACCCGGCCCCAAGCAGCGGTACTGAGCGCCCTATGGCGACCTCCTCTGCACGCACCACCGCTCCAGGCCGCAGGTCAGTGACGATGGCGGAAGGACCGTCCTGAGAGACAGTTCTCCAGACCCGGCCCCCGAGCAGCGGTACTGAGCGCCCTATGGCGACCTCCTCTGCACGCACCGCCGCTCCAGGCCGCAGGTCAGTGACGATGGTGGAAGGACCGTCCTGATAGACAGTTCTCCAGAACCGGCCCCCAAGCAGCGGCACTGAGCGCCCTATGGCGACCTCCTCTGCACGCACCGCCGCTTCTGGCCGCAGGTCAGAGACGATGGTGGAAGGACCGCCCTGAGAGACAGTTCTCCTCCATACCCGGCCCCCAAGCAGCGGTACTGAGCGCCCTATGGCGACCTCCTCTGCACGCACCACCGCTCCAGGCCGCAGGTCAGTGACGATGGCGGAAGGACCGTCCTGAGACAGTTCTCCAGACCCGGCCCCCGAGCAGCGGTACTGAGCGCCCTATGGCGACCTCCTCTGCACGCACCGCCGCTCCAGGCCGCAGGTCAGTGACGATGGCGGAAGGACCGTCCTGAGAGACAGTTCTCCTCCAGGCCCAGCCCCCGAGCAGCGGCACTGAGCGCCCTATGACGACCTCCTCTGCACGCACCGCCGCTCCAGGCCGCAGGTCAGTGACGATGGTGGAAGGTCCGTCCTGAGAGACAGTTCTCCACTAGACCCGGCCCCCGAGCAGCGGCACTGAGCGCCCTATGGCGACCTCCTCTGCACGCACCGCTGCTCCAGGCCTCAGGGCAGAGACGATGGTGGAAGGAGTCCTGAAGACAGTTTGTAAGTATGTAGTACAGTTCATTAGCGTTTTGTCTGGGTGGATGAAAACACGGAGTCCGGGTTTGATATAAAAAATCCTTATTATTTCTACAAGTTGGCAAAAATATCACACGTTTGCAGACACAGAAACAGGAACACAGCGGCCAGAAAAATCCCAAGCCAGAAATCACCTCCCAATACAGACAGGATCTTTTTCTCTTTTTACCGTAAGCCATGCAAACGGGGTCTTTCAAAGAGCGGGGTTCAGATTTCCACAAGGCTTCAAGTTCCCATAGGAAAGTGGGTAAAAGGCCCAAAGGGCTTACAGGAGCAAGCACAGTTCACTGCGGGCTAGATTCTGAAGCCTGTTTCTCACTGTGGCTGCTTAAAAAGAAAAGAAAAAACAGGGGGGGAAACATGCAAGCTGGAAACTCCATTTTGACTGAGGGCAAGAAAGCTGCGCAAACAAAAAAGAAAAAATGGGACAAACAAACTAGTTTCGGGAAATATCATAGAACCTTACATACCCCCCCTTAAAGGACAACCCCGGATGACCTCAGACCGGGGTTGTGTGGGTACCTCTGAAAAACTAGGGAGCAAGGGGGCATTAACGTTATTGACCTTTCCCATATTGTCCCCACGGGTAACCCGCCTTTTAAATCAAATTTTGTAATGATTCTATACAACCCTGGAATCTAAAACCTTTCCACCAAAATTCTTCCCCGACCATCACTAGACTGGGTAGGGCAAGGAGAGGAACGCCAGGAAACGTTGGGTGTCCCCAGCCTTTAGTAGGTTAAAGAAAAACAGGGTGGATTCCCATTTTCTGGGGAGTTGAAACGACAAGCCGGGACTTAAAATTTTTTCGATTTTAAGGGTCCAATGAATTATTCCCCAATTGAAAGATGGGAAACCTTAACTTAAAATTTTTTGGTTTACACCGACCCAAATCTCCTACCTTGAAAGGGTCCAGGTTTACGAAATTTATCTCTGCTTTTTTTTTACCTTCTGACCATTTCCCGATTTTCCTTTGAAACCTATTCCTTAAAGACGGATTTTTCAGCCACTCTGGAAAATTTCTAGGGAAATCGTGTAGAAATGTTAGGATGATAAACCCAATTAATAAAAAGGGGAAATGTTAGTGGGGGCCTCTGGGGTGTTATAAAAGAATCAGCTAAGAAAGCCACCCAAACACCGAGGGGGCAGATAAAGCGCGGAGATACTTCCCCGGGTTAAATTTGGTTCTTCTGTCTGTCCTTATCGGGGTGAAAAAGCAGAAGAAAGGTTTACTTTAAAGTCCCAAAGTGCACAAAAATTTTTCCAAAACCCAGAAGTGAATTCACCCCTCGCCGAATAACCTACCGTACCCATGTAAGCGAAAACATCTTTTAAATCAAATCTATGTCTTTTTTGCGTGGGTAAACCGACACAAGGGTAAAAAGAGCTGCCTTTTTTAGACGGTCAACCCCACTATAATGGTGTTCTTTTCCCCGAGGGTTTGGGAATCAAATGAAGTCCATAGAAAGGGTCCCCACGGCGGACGGGGTGGGGAAAAGGCTGTAACAGACCATTTTTTGAGGAGCGGGTTTTTGCACTTGCACAGACCCCACTAATGACATAAAATTTAAAAAATCCTTCCCAAAAGGGGCCCCCAAAAGAAACGAGAAAGAAATTCCCGTGTCTTTAAATTCCCTATGCCCAGCATCTTGGGAAACTGAATGAGGCAAACTCTTAACTGACTGTTTCAGGGAAAATACAGACGTTTCCCGAACCAACACACATTTAAAGAAAACTTACGCCCCTTGGGGTTTGCCAAAAAGGATCCGCATGTAAGCTTCTTGAGTCCTTTAAATAGTCTTGATTTGAATTTCCTAGGGGAAACAGGCGGGAAAAATAGTTTAGGGGATAATTGGGCGTGTCTTGCGAGTAAAAACCTAGAGAGTGCATCGCCTTTCCTTGCGAATCCTGGCTTTTAAAAATGATAAAAAATTTAAAATTTGGTTTTAAAAAAGATTTTAGCGACCTGGCGAGGGGTCAGGCACTGCCACCTGATAACTCAAGGGTTTCGATGGGCGCAGGGCGACTATTGTGTGCATCTCCCCAGAAGGGTCCCCTTCTTTGAAAGGGGCAAAAGGCCCAAAAACTCTCTATTGCCCACATCGTATTTCCCCTCGCCGGGAAGACAACTGCTAGAAAAGAAGGCCAGGACAAGCATTTTTCACCTTTCTTGAGAGGATGCCCCAACGGCACAGTCTGAAGCTCCCCTTTATTATGAAGGAAACCCGGGGGTTGGGATGTATGGGAGGGGGCAGTGGTAAATTTTATTTTTTAAAGACGGGAAAATGCTTCCTGGGTTTGGGGGAGTTAGGAAAACCAGACTCTTGGGGAAGTTTGAGGATGGGTGACATCCCTCAGAAAAATTTCAATGAAACGTCTTAAATTGGCAAACCCGAGGGCCTGTACCTCCTTCACATTTCTGGGACTTGGCCAACCCTTGAGGGCTTGGGTTTTGCTTCCATCCAACAAAATTCCTTGTGGAGACAGAAATACCCCGAAATTTGAATTTGGGTCCTAGGAACACACTTTTCAAGTTTGTGAAAAGAGATTTTGTCTTAACGTTCCAAAAATTTTCCACATGTCCATGATGCCCCTCGGGGATTAAAAAAAAATTAGAATTCATCCAAAAATAAATTACCACAATGTATCTGGGAGATCCCTGAAGTGTCATTCACCATGTTGGAAAGGGGCTGGGGGACTCAGCCCAAAAGGCATAACGATATTCAAAGTGTCCTACGTGACCGAATGCAGTCCCTTCCCCTTATCCCCCGGGCTAATACGGACTAAATTAAGGCCCCCAAGAAGATCTAGTTTAGAAAAAAATTTTGATTTTTGACTCTCTCCATAACCAGGGGTTAAAGGGGAATGGATAACGGTTTCTAATAGTAACCTTTGGGCCCTTATCTACGCGGTCCCAGAGACCATCTTTTTTCTTTAAAAAAGAAAAGGGTGCCCCTGCAGGAGTGAAGGGGGGGTAGAAGCCCTTGGCAAAAATTTTATTTGTATCCTTTAAACCCTTTTACTCGGGGCCCCCGGGGGGGTAGATTTTCCCAAAAAGGCTCTGCTCCAGGCAATAATTCAATTGAAAATCATAGGGACGGTGGGAAACTGGTCGGTTTTTCTTTCACAAAAATCCACAAGTCCGGGAAAACGCTGGTTTCGGGGGACTGACAAAAACCTTTGGAACAGGAAAATGAAACTTTTGGATATCTGTTTCTCGGGAAAGGTTTTCCTTGCCCCAGTTAAGTTGGTTTCTGACCTGCAGCCATGGTCCCCAAAAAAATGGGAAAGTGGGGAGAAGAAAAATATAAGGACAGTTTTCTGATGATTTTTACCTAAACCCTAAAAGGGTTCTTTTCCCCTGATCCACGGGTCCGGGGGTCAGCGGGGAGCCATCCCAGTTTCATCTGTACGGAGTACCCTTCTTATGAACGTTCCCTTTTCAAGCAAAGGAAATCCATAAAAATTTCCACTTGCCCCTGATCGATCAAGCAGAGCTGCACCCAAGCTGAGCAACCCAGAGTTTGAGGGAAAAAAAGCAATGAGAATTTTTTTTTACAACTCAGCTGGGACACCGCGAGGAAACTTGAAAAAGGGAGCGTTTACACAGTAAACGTCCTCAAGGTAACGGAGTTTAAGTCGAGAAATAAAATCTGTTGTGCAGTCTCTCTGGAGCCTGAGGCTCGGGCCTGACAGATCCCCCTGCAACACTCCAATGAAAAAGGCGCAGTAGTCTACGAGAAGGCGGGGCATTTATAATGAAGGCCCTACCACCCAAAAAAAACAAGATTTTTCCTTAAAAAGTGTTCCTTCGTGCAACACTAACCCCCTCGTTGTAAAAAGTCTACCTGCAGGGGTTAGGTTCAGGTTCCCGTGTAATCCTACTCAAAGGGTTCCAGCTGAAGGAAGGAGGGAAAAAGGTTTTCGATTGTTTGAACCTCTCCTTTTCTGCTTCATAACGAGTATCAATACGGATGCTGTTTAAAAAGTCACCTAACGGTGGGAGGGTGCACGACAATTCACCTTAAACATGGAATAACCCCTTTCGAAAAAAAGATTTTTTTGGGGGAACGTCCCGGTGGTATCAAGGGCCCATTCCGAAATCCAAGGCATATTTACTACCCCAGTGCTTACCTTTGGGGCAAACTAACATGGCTGCTTAGCTGTTGCACCCCCGATGGGGGATCAAACACCTGCCCCATGGCTGAAATAAAAACATCAAGGTGATTCAAACATCATCCTCAGTCTCAAACAGAGGGTTTTTCCCACATTAAAGCCCTGTTGGTAACAACAAATTTTTAGTAAGCACCTTTTATCGTTCGTGGGGGAAATTTTGAAGCGTGCAGAAAAAAAAAGATTGCATTGATTAAAAAAAACCCTGAATTTCTCCTTCACTTTCCAAAAAGAAAAAAGGGGGGAAAAATTTGGGGAAACCCCACTCGGGGCACGGCAGGGGCCTGGAGCCCCCTGAACCCAATCCTGGGTCGCAAATCCCGGGAGTCGTCCAACCACTTGCAAATTGTGATTTTTTGAGGTCCTGTAATTTTTAAAAAAGGGTCTTTATTTTCAAATTTGCAAGGATAATCATCACTCCGCAAAGTTCCTTTTGCGGCCCCCTTTTTCCAATCTTTTAAGACAATTACGGAAGAAGGGAGAGAAAAAAAAAACAATGTTTTCACCTGTGGCAACAGCGGAGAGAAAAAAAAATTAAAGGGAAAGCTCACCTGGGAAGGTTGTGAGAATCACAACCCCTACATCACAGAAGTTTCAACCAACTCTGTATCCCGAGTTACAGCAGACAAAAAAGAGAAAAGGGAAAAAAAAAAAAACAATAGTGTTTTCCCGTGGTAACACGCCAAAGAAAAAACTTAAGGGAATTGCTCACCCAGAAAGGTTGTGAAATACAACCCTGTCATCACAGAAAGTACAATCGGGCTCGATACCACAGTACGGGCACACCTTTCCAGACCCACGACACTAACGTTTTGGCTTCAGATCTGAATGTATGTAGTACAGTTCAATAGCGTCTTGTCTTGGTGCGATGAAAACACAGGGTCACAGGTTTGAATAGAAAAGTCCTGATTACTTCATCAAGTTGGCAGAAATTCACACAGTTTGCAGACACAGAAACAGGAACACAGCAGGCCAGATAATCCAACTCAGCAATCATCCCCAATACAATTCCTCCCCAATACGATTCAGGATCTTCTTTCTGTTACCGTAAGCCTGAAAACGTGGGTCTTTCAAAAGCAGGTTCGACCCAAAGTGCTTCGGGTTTCCTCAGTAGGAAAGCTGGAGACAAGGCCCAAAGGCTTTACGGGAGTCAATAAGGTTCCTGGGGCTAATTCAGAAGCACTGATTGCTCGCTGGGCTGTTTAAAGAAGCAAAGGGAGAATCAGGGGGGGAACATCAAAACTGGAAACCCTTTTGAATGAGGAAAAATAGCGCAGCAAGAAAAAAGTAAAAGGCTGACGAACAAACTGAGTTTCAGGGAAATATACAAAACCTTTCCAGTTCTCCCCAGACCCGGCCCCCGAGGGGACACAGCGCCCTAGGCGACCTCCCTGACGCACCGCTGTTCCACCGCAGGTCAGGACATGGCGGGAAGGACCCTCCTGAGAGACATTTTCCTCCAGACCCGGCCCCCCGGGGGTACTGACGCCCCCATGGCACCCCCTCTGCAAAAACCGCCGCTCCAGGCCGCAGGTCGTGCGATGGGGAAGGATGTCCTGAGAGACAGTTCTCCTCCAACCCGCCCCCCGACACGACACTGGCGCCCTTGGCACCCCCTCTGCACGCACCGCTGCTCCAGGCCGCAGGTCAGAGCGATGGCGGAAAAGGACCGCCTAGAGACAGTTCTCCGACCGCCCCCGAGCAGCGGGGACTGAGCGCCCTTGACACCTCCCTGCACGTACCCGTCTCCCCGGGCCCAGGGCAGAACGATGGGGAAGCCCCGGGGGAAAACTTCTCCTCCAGACTCGGGCCCCCCAGCAGCGGCACTGAGCGCCCTATGGCGACCTCCCCTGCACGCACCCCCCTGCCCAGGCCGAGGGCAGAGACGATGGGGGGAAGGACCGTCCTGAGAGACGTTCCCAACACGGCCCCCGAGCAGCGGCACGAGCGCCCTTTGAGCCTCCTCTGCCGAAAAGCTGCTCCAGGCCGCAGGTCAGGAAAAATGGCGGGAAAGGGCCCCTCCGAAGACGTTTTTCCTCCCCGACCCGCCCCCGAGCGCGGCACTACGCCCAAAAGGGACCTCCCTGCACACCCCGCGCTCCAGGGGCCCCAGGTCCCAAAACGATGGCGGAAGACCCTCCTGAGAGACAGTTCCCCCAACCCGGCCCCCCCGGGAGCAACGAGCAGAAAACGGCAATCATTTTTGTCTTATTCTGAAATTACTGTTCTAATGGTCTAAACTCGGAGGA
>JARQOD010003076.1:0-69129 GCA_033576555.1 Oophaga sylvatica | reverse complement strand
TAATCAGTGGAGATAACCCCTTTAAAAAAATAATTTTTGGCGGAACGCCCCCGGGTGGTATCAAGGGCCCACCCTAAATCCAAGGCTATTCACAAACCGAGTGTTTTAACCTTGGCCCCAAAGCTAACAGGTTTCTTCAGCTTTTTGCACCTCGATTGGGGTCATCAAACACCTCCCCATGGCTAAATAAAATCATCAAGGGATTCAAAAAATTTCATCCTCAGTCTAAAATCGGGAGGGTTTGCCCACATAAAGCCTTGTTGGTAAGCAAAAAAATTATATAAGCACCTTAGATCTTCAGTGGGAAATTGTAAAACAGGTGCAAAAAAAAAAAAAAAATTGCATTATTAATAAACCCCGGGAATTTCTACGTTCACCGCCCAAAAAAAAGGGGCAATTTGGGAATCCCAGCAATCGGGGCAACGGCAGGAGCCTGGACTCGCCCCTCTAGAATCAATCCGGGGCTGCAAATCCGGGAAAGTCTGTCCAACCACTTCCCAAATTGTGATTATTGGGGGTCCTGTAGATTTGTAAAACGGGTCTTTAAAATTCTGCAAATCTCAAGGTATTATCAGCCACTCCGCAAATTTCCTTTATGCGGGCCTCCATTTTCCAGATTTTTAAGACAGGATTACTGGAAGAAAGGAGAGAAAAAAAACAATTTGTTCACCTGTGGCAACACTTGCAGAGAGAAAAAAAAATTGGGAAACCCGCCATGGAATGGTTGTGAGAAGTCACAACCACTATCATCACAGAAAGTTTCAACCAGACATTGAAAAACCAGGGGTTACAGCAACAAAAAAGAGAAAAAAAAAAGGAGAAAAAAAAAAAAAAAACCAAAAAGTGTTTACCTGTGGTAACACTGCAAAAAGAAAAAATTAAGGGGAATTGCTCACCTGGAAGGGTTGTGAGAAGTCACAACCACGTCATCACAGAAAGTACAACCGGACGCTGATATCCACAGTACAGCGGGAACAGCCTTCCGGGACACAGCAGCCACTAACGTTTTGGCTTCAGAATCTTGTAATGTATGTAGTACAGTTCATATAGCGTCTTGTGCGGGTGCGTGAAAAACACAGGGGGGAAAAAGGTTTGATATAAAAAGTCCTGTATTATTCAAACATTGGCAAAATAGTCACACATTTTGCAGACACAGAAAACAAGACACAGCAGGCCAGATAATCCAAGTCAGCAATCACTCTCCAATCCCGATTCGGATCTTTTCTCTGTTTTCCGTAAGTCCATGCAAACGTGGGTTTTTTCAAAGAGCGGGTTCAAGTCCACAAGGTCTTCGAGTTCCCAGTAGGAATAGCGGGGACAAGGGCCAAGGCTTACAGGATCAAGTCACAGGTTCATGCAGGCTGATTCTGAAGCACGGCCATGTGGTGCTTAAGAAGCAAAGGAGAAATCAAGGCGGGAACATGCAAGCTGGAAACTCCATTTTGACTGAGGGCAAGATAGCTGCAGCAAGACAGAAAGTAAAATGGCTAGAACAAAAATGAGTTTCAGAATATATACAAAGAACCTTACACGGTGTCTCGCCAAAATTCCGTCAAGAGAGTGACCGTGGGACATGTAACGATCATTTTCAGGGTGAACATAATGAGTGGTTTCCCGGTATTGGGAAGTAACGAGGTCCCCAAAAAAAACAGGGCGAGTTTTGGTATTTGGTCGGGGGGCTTTGGACCTTCATGTTATTGAAGGTCTTTAGGCGATACGGAACCCACATCCCTTCCTCGCATTCCTGGGGAAGGGACAGGTCCTGATCTTCTACCAGGGGCAGTCGAAGGTTTGTCACAAGTGCGGCGACCCCCGCCACTTCAGCGCAGCTGCAAGGTGCAGAAATGTGCCTTGTGTGGCGGGGGGGCCATCTCGCCGTGCGTGTAGGGACATTCGGTTGCAACCTGTGTGGTGACTTAGGTCACCCGTTATAGCCGTGCCCTCGCTCCTTCTCCAAATTACTGCTGCGGGCCCGGTGGGGGGGAGACCGTGGGGGGGAAACCTCCGGCGGGGCTTTCCTCTGTCGCGGCGGGCAGTGGTGGCGGGGGAGGGGGCTGAGGGGCCAGTGAGGAAAGGCAAAGTCACTAGAGGCCCCTCATATCAGCGGAGGCAGGCGGTCGCCAGGGGGGTAAAGGAGCAGGTGGAGCCTCGGGTAACCGGGGTGATGCCTGCTCCTCCCTCTGGGTTGGTGGCTAAAGCCTCCTGAGGGCCCTGGGGGGAGGAAGCGGGGGAACGAGGAGATCAGGAGGATGGAGAGGGAGGAATAAAGCGGCTGACTCAGACAACTCCTCTCAGTATGAAAGTGTTGATGAGGAAGTCTTAGAGCAGCCTACATATCAAAGGGTGGAAAAAAGCGCAACAACAGGAGGGGGAGGAAGAGGCTGAATAAGTCTTCAAATCCCCCCCACCCCTGACCGTGAGGGTACCAACGGAAGTGCCACCGTCCCCTCTGATCACACTCTCCCAACCGGTTCCAGGCCCTTGAGGACTCTGTCTAAAGAGGCGCCGGACGAGGGCAGGGGACCGGGGGCGGCTTTGGGGGGTCTTTTAGGGGATGGCGGAGTCCAACCCTTGGGGGACGTTGTTTCTCCCAAGGGGGGGGCAGACCTGGAGTCCGGAGGTGAGGACACCAGGGGAGGAGGAATGGACACATCGTCCACCTTAAAAAGGAAAGGTTCGACACTCCCCAGAGGGTGGTGGGAGTGGGGTGGGTAAGAAGAAGGCCGTCGAGCTTGATCACTCATGATGGCTGAACTCGCTCCTTTTGACGCTGGCGTCCATTAATGTCGCCAGCATTAAGTCAGATGCCGCTAGATTTACGGCCTTTGATTTTCTCACCCGAATTGAGGCTGAAATTTTATTTTTGCAGGAGACCAGACTAACTGACATGGGGGCCATACATAAAGCACGGAGAGAGTGGAGGTGCGGGCCCTCATACTGGTCTCTTGCGGCCGAGCCGTATAGGGCGGGGGGTCGGCAGTCCCTCTTTAAGACTGCAGATGGGAATGCAGACGAGTGATCGAGCTAGAAATGGGGAGGTGCCTGGTCCTTGACGTCTTCATGAGGGGACAAAAGCTACGGCTCATAAACATCTATGGTCCACAATCAAAGTGGGACCGGAAATGTCTCTTCCGGGATTAAGCCCTTTCTTTTTACAAGCGGCAGGTGGTCTTCGGTGGGGGGCTTCAACACCCATTACGAGGTCCGTGATCGGGGGGGTCCTGGAGATCGCCTGCCTTATGACAGTATCACGCTCAATAGCATAGCCAGTGAAAACTCGCCTGGTGATGTCCACATCCGGCACACCCAGGTCACGGGGGTTTCACCTATCATAGGGGTAGCTGTAGATCTAGAATAGACAGGTTTTTTTTAAAGGAGGATGCCATCTTTTCTGCTGTGTCCGCCGTTGAGGTGGAGTTTCTCCGATCACTGTCTAATTTCTTTTCTCTGATTGTTGCAGAACTCCCTGGATGGGAAGAGGGCTGTGGAAGCTGAATTCGTCCTGCTGGAAGAAGCGAATGGGAAACATCCTTCGAGGATTTTTCTTCAGAGCCAGGGTACCGCTTTTGGATCTTGTAGTTAGTAAGTCAGAGTGGTGGAGATCTTCAAAAAGCGGGGTGGCGGGGTTCTTCCGCAAGCTCTCGAGCCTCAGGAGTTTGAACAGGCATCGCTTGTATCAGGCTCTGGGGAGGAAACTCGAGCAGCTCGTCTCGACTGGAGGTGACTGTGAGGAAATCTCCAGATTTGAAGTCTTTGCTTAAGAGGTGTCAGTATGATAGGCAAAACATCTTTGGTTTTTGAGAGGGATTTCGGGAAGTACCGCTCACCCGACCCCTACAGAACTGTAAGATGTCAGTGAATTGTAAAAATGGTGACAGGACTGACGATAGTACGGGGTCCCTGAACAGATCCAAATCAGGGATCCTGGAGGTGGTCAGGTCCTTTTACTCACACCTCTTGGGAAAGAGGGATCTAGATCGGGATGAGATGTGGGCTTTCCTGGCTGAAACCATCCCTGAGCCAGGGGATGATCCTCTTTGGTGTTTTGGCAGAAGCAATCAGGGAAGAGGAAGTGAGACTGGCCTTGATGGGCTTCGGCCCAAAAAAATCGCCAGGTCCGGATGGCTTAACATCCGAATTTTATAAGACCTTTAGGGACTCCTTGGTCCCCCTCTTGACTGGGGTGTTTAATGAGTGTCTTTCCTCGGGTACTCTTCCCGGTTCAATGAGGAGGTCAGCTGATTATTCTGTCAAAGGGTAAAGACTCGTCCCGTATTGAGAATTGGCGTCCCATAGCGCTTCTCAATACGGACCGGAAGGTTCTGGCGAAGGTGTTGTTTAACCGGCTGGTCAAGTTTGCACCCCGGCTCCTTTCGGAGGCCCAGCACTGCTCTGTTCCAGCCGCAGCCCCTTTAGTGCTGTGCTCGGTGTCGAGAGGCAGTGGAACAGGGTAGGGCAGGTCACTGGAAGGGGTATCTACTGTCATTAGACCAAGCAAAAGCCTTTGACCGGGTTAACCATGAGTACCTCTGGTCTGTCCTTTTAAGGTACGGTCTGCCTGGGAGGTTTGTAAATTGGCTAGAGATCTTGTACCAAGGGGCTGAGACTTTCCCGCTCGTGAACGGTTGGTCGGGGCGCCCTTTTTGGGGTGGGTTCTGGGGTCCGTCAGGGCTGTCCTCTGAGCCCACTTTTTACGCGTTCGCGATCGATCCTTCCTGAGGAGGGTAGATCGTGGACCGTTGGTGGGAGTCGGGATGGACCGGGCAGGCTCTGGGCCCCCTCTGAGGGTGGTGGCATACGCTGACGATGTTTCCCTTTTCGTATCCTCGAGAGGGGAGGCGGATTGGGTCATGTCCGAGGTCGTGCGTTACTCGGAGGCATCTGGGTCCATGATCAACCGGGAAAAGTGTGAGAGTCTCTGGCTGGGAGGGGAGATTCCTAGTTTTGATCTCCCGGGCACCCTTCCAGAGCCCCAGGCCTCCGCCAAAATTCTAGCATCGAATTTGGTCCCGGGGACTATCCCCAGCAAAATTGGGAGGGCAGACTCAAGATTGCCGCCCAAAAGGTGGACCAGTGGAAGGGTTGGTCTTTAACCCTGGGGGAAAGGGTTGGCTTGGCTAAAGGTTTTCTGCTTCCCTTGTTAATTTACCTGGGCAGTGTGGCATCTTGCCAGACCTCTCTGGACACGGGTTTACAGCCTGTTCTTCCAGCTGTTATGGGGGAATAGGCTCAACCTAATCAAGAGAGAGGTCACGTACCGTACGAGGAGACTAGGGGGGTTGGGTATGGTCAACCCAGTAGTGTTCTTAGTGAACACCTTTCTTAAAGCCAATGTTTCCAACCTCTGGCTAGAGAGGGCTCCTCCGTGGGTTTTTCTCCTGCAGGGGTTGGTTTCGGCCCTTCTTCCAGGAGTGGGAGACAGGAGGGCAGGTGAAGGATCTCCGTACACCTCACGGACATCTCCCGGCTTACGCTACCCCGGTTCTGAAGGTAATCCGCCGGTGGGGTCTGGAAATGAGGGAAATCAGGACCATGTCGAGACAATGTCTTGACAGAAGGGTTCTGTTGACCCATTTCCAGAAAGCCCCTGGTCCTCAGGGATTGCCCAGGCCGGGATCTGGAGGTGGGGCTCGGGCTTTTAAATTCAGAGCGGATCCCCACGAAGTTTTGGGACTTGGCCTGGCGCTGGCTTTTCACGGGAGACTGTATGTAAGGGACAACTTGAAGTACAGGAACTCTGATGATCGGGGTTGTCCTCGTGAGGAGTGTGGCGACGTGCTGGAAAGCATGGAGCACTTCCTCCTTCAGTGTCCCTTTAATGCAGAGGTTTACAACAGGGTGGGTGCTTCCATACGTTGGCCGCGGCTGGCGTCCCTTTCCTACGCCGAGTGGGTTTATGGGGCGTTCAGATCCCTGGGTGGCCGAGAGCGGAGCACTTTATTCCTAGTTAGAGTAGTGGTCAGGTTTTACACGTGGAATGCACGGTGTTTAGTGTCGACGCAGCAGAAAGCCCTCCCCTGGGATGAGGTGGTTAGTAACATCTTGGGTGACCTGGGGAATGTGCGTTCTTTGGAGTTCGAGAGGTTGGGTGTGAGGAGGGCCTCTTGGCTTTGGAGGGGGTTCTCCTTTTAAAAAAACACACTCAAGGGAGAGTTGTTTTGTGTGTGAATGGTGGTAGGGATAGCATAAGTGGTGTGGGTGTTGAGGGAGAGAAGTAAGGGGTAGATAGGGTCAGGGAGGGTCAGTGAGAGGGACACATAGAGAGTTAGTCAAGTTAAAGTTAGGTAGAGTAGGGATAGATAGGGATAGATAGGGACAGTTTGTTAGGGACAGAAGTAGGGACAGTTTAGTTGATAAGGGACAGGGTGAATGTGTTGGTGGTAAAGGGACAAGGCCTCTTAGGGCTCCAGTCTCCTGGTGGTGGGCTATTGCATGACACGGTTTGCTTTTTTGTTTTGTAATAAAATAATGATGGATATTGGGCTTGCAGGCACCGAAACTTGGGCCTTGCTGTGTAAGAAGTGATTAAAAGAAATGTTATGCTTTAGATTAATGCTGATAAGTTGAGTTATGGTTTATATTGTATATATTATGTATTATGTGTTAATGTTGGTTGTTTTGAGTGTTTGTTGACATATAGTTGAATGTGTTGGGAATAGTTTAGGTTGGGAGGGGGTTGTTTTGGGGTGTTGGGGTTTTGGGGAATTTTTGAAGGGCTTTGGGCAGAGAAAATGAACTCACCATATGGACCCTATGGACCCAAGGAAAGAAGAAGATTGCTGTGGTAAAGGGCATAAAACTTTATATGGACCCGGTTGATGTGAGGCCATGAACTTATGGACCTGAGGTGAGGTGGGGGGTGATTATTATAAAATTATAAAAAAAAAAAAAAAAAGGTGTGTGATATATATTTTAGGTAGTGTTATTTGCGTTTTGAGGCAGTGGGCCAAACTTTATGTTAATAATTTCTTGTAAATTATGTAAATAGGTGTGAATGGGGTGGGAGGATGTGTGTGTGAATGCGGATGTAAGAATATGTTTTTTGTTTTGTTTTCTCTTCCCCTTTTATTTTTAAAGAAGGTTCCTGCTGGGGGTCCTTGAAGAACTGGAAAGTTCTGGATGGACTTATAAAGAGTCTCGGACAATGGCGGATGGAAAGTGGATCATGTGCTGGCTCCTAGGTTTCAGTTATTTAACTATTTTCTTTGTTTTGTGCTTTTTGTTTTATGTGGTCTTGGACATAAGCTTTGGTTTTTGTTTTTGTGTATATGTAATATGTATGTGTTTTGTAATTTTTCAATAAAAAAAGAGTTCCAGCTCCACCCAGGAAGTGGAGAGGTGTGGTTGCTGGTGGTGGAAGCAGAGAGCAAGGCTGCTTGTAGCTAAATGCCTGGGAAGGAGGATTTTTTTCTCTATCTGGACTGCTACCTGCCCCTTCCCAGGCAGAGAGACCTTCCCTGGGACTGAGCGTCGGGGCTGTGCCCCTGGCTCCCACCCCCCGGCAAGCTAGCTGGGGGTGGGGGGCCTCACATATCATCTGGAGGCCCACGCTTAAGCAAGCCAGTCCCAGGGATGAATAGAAGGAAGACACCGGGGGGCCGCAAGGCTCCAGGATCCAGGACCCCTGAAGCCGGGGCCGTGGCAGCTCCTTCTCCCGGTGAGGAGGCTGCAGGCAGAGGTGCGGCAGGAGCCCCCCTTAATATCTGGGGCTCCAAAGCTGCGGGAGAGCCGTCCACCATCTATGCCTCCCGCATCCATGCCCACCTCTGTGAGTATGAGGAGGCAGCTAAGCAGCTGAGGATACTCCGGGAAAGGTTGAGGGGAGCTCGAGTGACAGCAAAAAGTCGGCTCTCTGCCTCAAAGAGAGCGGAGGTATCTGCCACGGTCGGAAGGCTGAAGGGGGAGATAAGAGCATTGGAAGAGAGAAGGAAGATCATCCTGGAGGGAAGCGGCCCCTTCGAGGAGAAGCTAAGGAACGATGACCGGATCAGAGCCATGACCGGGGGGTCTCCTGGGGGGTCAGGAGGCTCCAGTCAGGTGGAGGACGAGGAGGAGGAAGATGGCGGAACATCTGCGCCAGCTCCACCTGGGGACCTGGTGAGTAAGAGCGCCCAGGACCTGGTGAGTAAGAGCGCCCAGGACCTGGTGGGTAAAAGCTCCCAGGTATCGCACAGTGGGATAGCCCCCGAACAAGTGGCTCTCCACCGGACTCCAGTGACATGGAGGAAAGTGGGAGTGAGGGGGAGGATGGAGGGACGGGAGTAATAACAAGGGGGGCTGCCTCATCCTACAGCAAGTGAGGCAGATTGAGTCCCCGGCACGGTTTGGCACGCTGTTGTTTGGGGACGAGGTCTGCCTTGAGGATGAGGCAACTGGGAAGAGTGGAAGAAGGCGTAAGGCGAAGCAAGTGGTGGAGGAGAAACTTGTTTTTGTCCCTCTTTCCGGGGCCCCCCAGTCCCGCTGTGTGGAACCCGCTGCCCACCCCAGCCCGGGCCCTGTGGTGGGTCCGGTGCAAGGGAGCGGGGAGAGTAAAGTCTGCCTGGGTCTTGCTGACACTTCTGGTGGTGGCAGTTCGGAGTCAGGCAGCGATATGGAGGTCGGTGCTGGTACTGGTAATGGTGGCGTTAGTGGGGGTGCTTGGGCTCAGTCCCCGGTGGCAGGGGGGGCTGGCCCAGCACCTGGTAAAGCCAGGGCCGCATCTCCAATTGCGGTGAGAGCAGCTTCTGGGCCCCCCACGAACGGATCCGTTAAATCTGGATCACTTATGGGGGTCCAGAAGCATAGAAGGGGCGCAGATACTGCTGTAAAGCAACAATTAAAGACCTGCAAGGAGTTGGTCGCTCCCCTGGAGGCGACCGTGGTGAAGCCGGGGCACTCGGCACGTAGACCCCAAAAGGGGTCCGTGCGGGGGACCCCGCCACCACTGGATGCCGAAGGGGAGTGGCCAGCCTTGCCTACAGCAGGGGGTGGGTACAGAGCGGCAGTGAAGGCCTGTGGGGGGGCGTGGCTTCCCTGAATGTTGCCCTGCCTGCAGAGGCATGCAGGGGGGGCGTGCTCTCCTTGACCGCAATCCCGCCTGCCGTGCTCGCATCATCTGGGGTGGGTGTGGCCTCGCAAGGGGCTGCTGCCCAGCCTGGAGTTGCTGTAGCCAGTGGAGGGGGCGTGGCCTCGGCGGCCGTGGCTCCGTCCACTGTGCCCGTGTCATCTGGGGTGGGCGTGGCCTCGCAAGGGGCTGCTGCCCAGCCTGGAGTTGCTGTAGCCGGTGGAGGGGGCGTGGCCTCGGCGGCCGTGGCTCCGCCCACTGTGCCCGTGTCATCTGGGGTGGGCGTGGCCTCGCAAGGGGCTGCTGCCCAGCCTGGAGTGACTGTGGGCCGGCGGGGGGGTGGCCTCGGCGACCGTGGCTCCGCCCACTGTGTCCGTGTCATCTGGGGTGGGCGTGGCCTCGCAAGGGGCTGCTGCCCAGCCTGGAGTGACTGTGGCCGGTGGGGGGGCGTGGCCTCGGCGGGTCCACCGCCCTCTGTCCTGCCCACCCATACCATCGGGTCTGCAGCCCCAAAAGCCGGTAGGGAGTTGTCGGGGTCCCCAACCCACTTACCGTCATCTGGTGGTGCGGGGGCTCCGGCGCTCCAGGTAAAGCCGGCGGGGGAGGTGTGTGGAGGGCAGGGAGCGGTGGCAAGATCCGTCCCTGCCCTAGGAAGCACAGGCAAAGGAAAAGGAAAAGGAAAAAAAAAAGTGACTCCAGAGAGCTCAGGAGCTGCTGCTGCTCCCGAGCCCAGACAGGGTGTATTGAGTGCACTCTGCTCTGGAGCATTTAAAGGGGCAGCGGCGCTCCTGGGCAGAGGAAAAAAAAAAAATGGAAGCAATACCGTGATCCAGCCAGGGCCCCCAGCAGGAGATGTTGAAAGCCACAAAGCTACAAGCAAGGCTAAAGGCAATGTAGGCAATGTAAATGATGTAAATAATAATGTAAATAATATAAATAATGTGAATTATATGGATAGTATGGATAGTGAGGATGATAGTGATGGTGCGTGTGACATTTTTGAAGAACTGTTTGCGGAGGTGGTGCATGGAGGTGTGAGTGATGGCGAGGGTGGTATGAATGAGGGAGTGAGTCTGGGAGTGGATGCAGGTGTGAATATGGGTGCAAGTGTGAGTGGGGTAAGGGCTGGTCCATCTGCCTCCCCAGCCGTGGCTCCCAGGCGTTCATATGCGGGGGTCACGGCTGGGGGTAGGGGGGCATCCGGGGGGGTTCTCAGGGGGTCTCCTCACCTCTGGACTCCGGGGACGGCGTTTTGCACCGCCGTTTCCTGGAGGCCCTCAAAAGGGAGAAAGGTCGATAATTGTAGAGGGGAGGACGGTGGACTTGTCTTTCTGGATAGAGAGACATGGTTTAGCCGCCTTCCAAGAGAGAAGAGAGGGAGGGACTGTCTGGTCTCTCCCAACAGCCGGGCAAGGGCTGGTAAGGAGGAATGTGGTCCGTCTTCGGTGGGGGGGCAGTGAAGCTTGCCCACCCAGGAGTAGGGTGGTGGAGCTCCTCCTGAAGATGGGCTTCAGGGCAGATGACATCTTTGCCCTGATCCATCCCACATCAGCCCGTTTCTTTGACATCAGCTTTGTTCGGCCAGAGGGGCTTGAGCTCTTCTGGTCAAATTATGAGCTGGTGAAAGGGGAGCCCGGATGGCGAGGCTTCGTCGTACAGGCGGTGTCTCGCCAAAATTCCGTCAAGAGAGTGACCGTGGTGACATGTAACGAGTCACTCTCAGGCGTGGACATAATGACGTGGCTTTCCCGGTATGGGGAAGTCACTGAGGTCCCAAAAAAGAACAGGGACGAGTTTGGTATTTGGTCGGGGGGCTGGACCTTCATGGTTAAGTTGAAGGTCTCAGGTGATACGGTCACCCACATCCCTTCCTCGGCATTCCTGGGAAGGGACAGGATCCTGATCTTCTACCAGGGGCAGCCGAAGGTTTGTCACAAGTGCGGCGATCCCCGCCACTTCAGCGCAAGCTGCAAGGTGCAGAAATGTGCCTTGTGTGGCGGGGTGGGCCATCTCGCTGCTGCGTGTAGGGACATTCGGTGCCACCTGTGTGGTGACCTTGGTCACCCGTATAGCCGCTGCCCTCGCTCCTTCTCCAATACTGCTGCGGGCCCGGTGGGGGGGAAACCTCCGGCGGGGCTTCCTCTGTCGCGGCGGGCGGTGGTGGCGGGGAGGGGCTGAGGGGCCAGTGAGGAAAGGCAAAGTCACTAGAGGCCCCTCATATCAGCGGAGGCAGGCGGCTCGCCAGGGGGGTAAGGAGCAGGTGGAGCCTTGGGTAACCGGGGTGATGCCTGCTCCTCCCTCTGGGTTGGTGGCTAAAGCCTCTGAGGCCCTGGGGGAGGAAGCGGTGAATGAGGAGATCAGGAGGATGGAGAGGGAGGATAAAGCGGCTGACTCAGACAACTCCTCTCAGTATGAAAGTGTTGATGAGGAAGTCTTAGAGCAGCCTACAATATCAAAGGGTGGAAAAAAGCGCAACAACAGGAGGGGGAGGAAGAGGCTGAATAAGTCTTCCAAATCCCCCCCACCCCCGACCGTGAGGGTACCAACGGAAGTGCCCACAGTTCCCCCTCTGATCACACTCTCCAACCGGTTCCAGGCCCTTGAGGACTCTGCTAAAGAGTCGCCGGACGAGGGCAGGGGACCGGGGGCGGCATCGGGGGGTCTTTTAGGGGATGGCGGAGTCCAACCCTTGGGGGACGTTGTTTCTCCCAAGGGGGGGACAGACCTGGAGTCCAGAGGTGAGGACACCAGGGGAGGAGGAATGGACACCTCGTCCACCTTAAAAGGAAAGGTTCCGACTCCTCCCCAGAGGGTGGTGGGAGTGGGGTGGGTAAGAAGAAGGCCGTCGAGCTTGATCACTCATGATGGCTGCACTCGCTCCGTTGACACTGGCGTCCATTAATGTCGCCAGCATTAAGTCAGATGCGGCTAGATTTACGGCCTTTGATTTTCTCACCCGAATTGAGGCTGAAATTTTATTTTTGCAGGAGACCAGACTAACTGACATGGGGGCCATACATAAAGCACGGAGAGAGTGGAGGTGCGGGCCCTCATACTGGTCTCTTGCGGCCGAGCCGTATAGCGGGGTGGCAGTCCTCTTTAAGACTGCAGATGTGGAATGCAGACGAGTGATCGAGCTAGAAATGGGGAGGTGCCTGGTCCTTGACGTCTTCATGAGGGGACAAGAGCTACGGCTCATAAACATCTATGGTCCACAATCAAAGTGGGACCGGAAATGTCTCTTCCTGAGGATTAAGCCCTTTCTTTTTACAAGCCGGCAGGTGGTCTTCGGTGGGGACTTCAACACCATTACGAGGTCCCGTGATCGGGGGGGTCCTGGAGATCACCTGCCTTATGACAGTGTCACGCTCAATAGCATAGCCAGTGAAGCTCGCCTGGTGGATGTCCACATCCGGCACACCCCAGGTCACGGGGGTTTCACCTATCATAGGGGTAGCTGTAGATCTAGAATAGACAGGTTTTTTTTAAAGGAGGATGCCATCTTTTCTGCTGTGTCCGCCGTTGAGGTGGAGTTCTCCGATCACTGTCTAATTTTCTTTTCTCTGAATGTTGCAGAAACTCCCCGGATGGGAAGAGGGCTGTGGAAGCTGAATTCGTCCCTGCTGGAAGAAGCGAATGTGAGACAATCCTTCGAGGATTTTCTTCAGAGCCAGGTACCGCTTTTGGATCTCTCTAGTAGTAAGTCAGAGTGGTGGGAGATCTTCAAAAAGGCGGTGGCGGGGTTCTTCCGCAAGCTCTCGAGCCTCAGGAGTCTGAACAGGCATCGCTTGTATCGGGCTCTGGGGAGGAAACTCGAGCAGCTCGTCTCGACTGGAGGTGACCGTGAGGAAATCTCCAGAGTGAAGTCTTTGCTTAAGAGGTGTCAGTATGATAGGCACACATCTTTGGTTTTTGAGAGGGATTTCGGGAAGTACCGCTCACCCGACCCCTACAGGAACTGTAAGATGTCAGTGAATTGTAAAATGGTGACAGGACTGATCGATAGTACGGGGTCCCTGAACAGATCCAAATCAGGGATCCTGGATGTGGTCAGGTCCTTTTACTCACACCTCTTGGGAAAGAGGGATCTGGATCGGGATGAGATGTCGGCTTTCCTGGCTGAAACCATCCCTGAGCCAGGGGATGATCCCTCTATTGGTGTTTTGGCAGAAGCAATCGGGGAAGAGGAAGTGAGACTGGCCATTGATGGGCTTCGGCCCAAAAAATCGCCAGGTCCGGATGGCTTAACATCCGAATTTTATAAGACCTTTAGGGACTCCTTGGTCCCCCTCTTGACTGGGGTGTTTAATGAGTGTCTTTCCTCGGGTACTTTCCCGGTTCAATGAGGAGGTCAACCCTGATTATTCTGTCAAAGGGTAAAGACTCGTCCCGTATTGAGAATTGGCGTCCCATAGCGCTTCTCAATACGGACCGGAAGGTTCTGGCGAAGGTGTTGTTTAACCGGCTGGTCAAGTTTGCACCCCGGCTCCTTTCGGAGGCCCAGCACTGCTCTGTTCCAGGCCGCAGCACCTTTAGTGCTGTGCTCGGTGTCCGAGAGGCAGTGGAACAGGGTAGGGCAGGTCACTGGAAGGGGTATCTACTGTCATTAGACCAAGCAAAAGCCTTTGACCGGGTTAACCATGAGTACCTCTGGTCTGTCCTTTTAAGGTACGGTCTGCCTGGGAGGTTTGTAAATTGGCTAGAGATCTTGTACCAAGGGGCTGAGACTTTCCCGCTCGTGAACGGTTGGTCGGGGCGCCCTTTTGAGGTGGGTTCTGGGGTCCGTCAGGGCTGTCCTCTGAGCCCACTTTTATACGCGTTCGCGATCGATCCCTTCCTGAGGAGGATGGATCGTGGACCGTTGGTGGGAGTTGGGATGGACCAGGCAGGCTCTGGGCCCCCTCTGAGGGTGGTGGCGTACGCTGACGATGTTTCCCTTTTCGTATCCTCGAGAGGGGAGACGGATTGGGTCATGTCCGAGGTCGTGCGTTACTCGGAGGCATCCGGGTCCATGATCAACCGGGAAAAGTGTGAGAGTCTCTGGCTGGGAGGGGGAGATCCTAGTTTTGATCTCCCGGGCACCCTTCCAGAGCCCCAGGCCTCCGCTAAAATTCTAGGCATCGAATTTGGTCCCGGGGACTATCCCCAGCAAAATTGGGAGGGCAGACTCAAGATTGCCGCCCAAAAGGTGGACCAGTGGAAGGGTTGGTCTTTAACCCTGAGGGAAAGGGTTGGCTTGGCTAAAGGTTTTCTGCTTCCCTTGTTAATTTACCTGGGCAGTGTATGCATCTTGCCAGAACCTCTCTGGACATGGGTTTACAGCCTGTTCTTCCAGCTGTTATGGGGGAATAGGCTCAACCTAATCAAGAGAGAGGTCACGTACCGTACGAGGAGACTAGGTGGGTTGGGTATGGTCAACCCAGTAGTGTTCTTAGTGAACACCTTTCTTAAAGCCAACATTTCCAACCTCTGGCTAGAGAGGGCTCCTCCGTGGGTATTCTCCTGCAGGGGTTGGTTTCGGCCCTTCTTCCATGAATGGGAGACAGGAGGGCAGGTGAAGGATCTCCGTACACCTCACGGACATCTCCCGGCTTACGCTACCCCGGTTCTGAAGGTGATCCGCCGGTGGGGTCTGGAAGTGAGGGAAATCAGGACCATGTCGAGACAATGTCTTGACAGAAGGGTTCTGTTGACCCATTTCCAGAAGCCCCTGGTCCTCAGGGATTGCCCAGGCCGGGATCTGGAGGTGGGGCTCGGGCTTTTAAATTCAGAGCGGATCCCCACGAAGTTTTGGGACTTGGCCTGGCGCTGCTTTCACGGGAGACTGTATGTAAGGGACAACTTGAAGTACAGGAACTCTGATGATCGGGGTTGTCCTCGTGAGGAGTGTGGCGACGTGCTGGAAAGCATGGAGCACTTCCTCCTTCAGTGTCCCTTTAATGCAGAGGTTTACAACAGGGTGGGTGCTTCCATACGTTGGCCGCGGCTGGCGTCCCTTTCCTACGCCGAGTGGGTCTATGGGGCGTTCAGATCCCTGGGTGGCCGAGAGCGGAGCACTTTATTCCTAGTTAGCGTAGTGGTCAGGTTTTACACGTGGAATGCACGGTGTTTAGTGTCGACGCAGCAGAAAGCCCTCCCCTGGGATGAGGTGGTTAGTAACATCTTGGGTGACCTGGGGAATGTGCGTTCTTTGGAGTTCGAGAGGTTGGGTGTGAGGAGGGCCTCTTGGCTTTGGAGGGGCTTCTCCTTTTAAAAAACACACTCAAGGGAGAGTTGTTTTGTGTGTGAATGGTGGTAGGGATAGCATAAGTGGTGTGGGTGTTGAGGGAGAGAAGTAGGGGTAGATAGGGTCAGGGAGGGTCAGTGAGAGGGACACATAGAGAGTTAGTCAAGTTAAGTTAGGTAGAGTAGGGATAGATAGGGATAGATAGGGACAGTTTGTTAGGGACAGAAGTAGGGACAGTTTAGTTGATAAGGGACAGGGTGAATGTGTTGGTGGTAAAGGGACAAGGCCTCTTAGGGCTCCAGTCTCCTGGTGGTGGGCTATTGCATGACACGGTAGCTTTTTTGTTTTGTAATAAAATAATGATGGATATTGGGCTTGCAGGCACCGAACTTGGGCCTTGCTGTGTAAGAAGTGATTAAAAGAAATGTTATGCTTTAGATTAATGCTGATAAGTTGAGTTATGGTTTATATTGTATATATTATGTATTATGTGTTAATGTTGGTTGTTTTGAGTGTTTGTTGACATATAGTTGAATGTGGGGGGATTAGTTTAGGTTGGGAGGGGGTTGTTTTGGGGTGTTGGGGTTTTGGGGAATTTTTGAAGGGCTTTGGGCAGAGAAAATGAACTCACCATGGACCCTATGGACCCAAGGAAAGAAGAAGATTGCTGTGGTAAAGGGCATAAAACTTTATATGGACCCGGTTTGATGTGAGGCCATGAACTTATGGACCTGAGGTGAGGTGGGGGGTGATTATTATAAAATTATAAAAAAAAAAAAAAAAGGTGTGTGATATATATTTTAGGTAGTGTTATTTGCGTTTTGAGGCAGTGGGCCAAACTTTATGTTAATAATTTCTTGTAAATTATGTAAATAGGTGTGAATGGGGTGGGAGGATGTGTGTGTGAATGTGGATGTAAGAATATGTTTTTTGTTTTGTTTTCTCTTCCCTCTTTAAAAATAAAAGAAGGTTCCTGCTGGGGGTCCTTGAAGAACTGGAAAGTTCTGGATGGACTTATAAAGAGTCTCGGACAATGGCGGATGGAAAGTGGATCATGTGCTGGCTCCTAGGTTTCAGTTATTTAACTATTTTCTTTGTTTTGTGCTTTTTGTTTTATGTGGTCTTGGACATAAGCTTTGGTTTTTGTTTTTGTGTATATGTAATATGTATGTGTTTTGTAATTTTTCAATAAAAAAAGAGTTCCAGCTCCACCCTGAGGAGGAAGAGGCGGAACCGTGCTGCCGGAGGATCTGAGGCTGTGTGCAAGCCAAGCTCCTTGGGAGGAGGACTTTTCCTAGTGGACTTTTTGCTTGATCCTTCACAGGAGAGAGAGGCCATCCCTGGGACTGAGCGTCGGGGCTGTGCCCCTGGCTCCGACCCCTCGGAAAGCTAGCTGGGGGTGGGGGGCCTCACATACCATCTTGAGGCCCACGCTACAGCAAGCCAGTCCCAGGGATGAATAGGAAGAAGACACCGGGGGGCCGCAGGGCTCCAGGATCCAGGACCCCTGAAGCCGGGGCCGTGGCAGCTCCTTCTCCCGGTGAGGAGGCTGCGGGCAGAGGTGCGGCAGGAGCCCCCCCTAACATCTGGGGCTCCAAGGCTGCGGGAGAGCCGGCCACCATCTACGCCTCCCACATCCATGCCCACCTCTGTGAATATGAGGAGGCAGCTAAGCAGCTGAGGAGACTCCAGGAGGAGTTGAGGGGAGCCCGAGTAATGGCAAAAAAAACGGCTCCCTGCCTCAAAGAGAGCGGAGGTATCTGCCACGGTCGAAAGGCTGAATGGGGAGATAAGAACACTGGAAGAGAGGAGGAAGATCATCCTGGAGGGAAGCGGCCCCTTTGGGGAGAAGCTAAGGAACGATGACCGGTTCAGAGCCCTGACCGGTGGGTCTCCTGGGGGGTCAGGAGGCCCCAGCCAGGTGGAGGACGAGGAGGAGGAAGATGGCGGAACATCTGCGCCAGCTCCACCTGAGGACCTGGTGAGTAAGAGCGCCCAGGACCTGGTGAGTAAGAGCGCCCAGAACCTGGTGGGTAAGAGCTCCCAGGTATCGTGCAGCGGGATAGCCCCCGAACAAGTGGCTCTCCCACCGGACTCCAGTGACATGGAGGAAAGTGGGAGTGAGGGGGAGGATGGAGGGAGCGGGAGTAATAACGAGGGGGGCTGCCTCATCCTACAGCAAGTAAGGCAGATTGAGTCCCCGGCACGGTTTGGCACACTGTTGTTTGGGGACGAGGTCTGCCTCGAGGATGAGGCAACCGGGAAGAGGAGAAGGAGGCGTAGGGCGAAGCAAGTGGTGGAGGAGAAACTTGTTTTTGTCCCTCTTTCCGGGGCCCCCCAGTCCCGTTGTGCGGAACCCGCTGCCCACCCCAGCTCGGGCCCTGTGGTGAGTCCGGAGCAAGGGAGCGGGGAGAGTAAGGTCTGCCTGGGTCTTGCTGTCACTTCTGGTGGTGGCAGTTCGGATTCAGGCAGCGATATGGAGGTCGGTGCCGGTACTGGTGGCGTTGGTGGTGGTGCTTGGGCTCAGTCCCCGGTGGCAGGGGGGGCTGGCCCAGCACCAGGTAAAGGTAAAGCCGGGGCCGCATCCTCGGCGGTAAGAGCAGCTTCTGGGCCCCCCACGAACGGATCCGTTAAATCTGGATCACTTATGGGGGTCCAGAAGCATAGGAGGGGCGCAGATACTGCTGTAAAGCAGCAATTAAAAACCTGCAAGGTGTTGGTCGCTCCCCTGGAGGCAGCCGTGGTGAAGCCGGGGCACTCGGAACGTAGACCCCAAAAGGGGTCCGTGCGGGGGGCCCCACCACCACTGGATGCCGAAGGGGAGTGGCCAGCCTTGCCTACAGCAGGTGGTGGGTGCAGAGAGGCGGTGAAGGCCTGTGAGGGGGGCGTGGCCTCCCTGAATGTTACCCTGCCTGCAAAGGCAGAGGCATGCAGGGGGGGCGTTCCCTCCTCAGCCGCAGTCCCGCCCGCCGTGCTCGCATCATCTGGGGTGGGTATGGCCTCGCAAGAGGCTGCTGCCCAGCTTGGAGTTGCTGTAGCTGGTGGGGGTGCGTGGCCTCGGCGGCCGTGGCTCCGCCCACTGTGCCCGTGTCATCTGGGGTGGGCGTGGCCTCGAAAGGGGCTGCTGCCCGGCCTGGAGTGGCTGTGGCCTGTGGGGGGGCGTGGCCTCGGCGGGTCTGCTGCCCTCTGTCCTGCCCACCCATACCATCGGATCTGCGCCCCCGAAAGCCGGTAGGGAGTTGTCGGGGTCCCCAGCCCACTTACCGTCATCTGGTGGTGCGGGGGTTCCGGCGTTCCAGATGAAGCCGGCGGGGGAGGTGTGTGGAGGCAGGGTGCGGTGGCCAGGTCCGTCCCTGCCCTAGGAAGCACAGACAAAGAAAAAAAAAAAACAGAGAAACCAGAGAGCTCAGGAGCTGCTGCTGCTTCCGAGCCCAGGCAGGGTGTGCTGAGTGCACTCTGCTCTGGAGCATTTAAAGGGGCAGCAGCACTCCTGGGCAGAAGAGGAAAAAAAAGTGGAAGTAACACCGCAATCCAGCCAGGGCCCCAGCAGGAGGTGTTGAAGGCAACAATGCTAAAGGCAAGGCTAAAGGCAATGTAAATAATGTAAATAATGTAAATAATGTGAATAGTGTATATATGGATACTGAGGATGATAGTGATGGTGTGAGTGACATTTTTGAGGAGCTTTTTGCGGAGGTGGTGCATGGAGGTGTGAGTGATGGCGAGGGTGGTATGAATGAGGGAGTGAGTGCGGGAGTGAATGCAGGGGTGGATGCAGGAGTGAATGTGGGAGCAAGTGTGAGTGGGGTGGGGGCTGGCCCATCTGCCCACCCAGCCGTGGCACCCAGGCGTTCATTTGCGGGGGTCACGGCTGGGGGTCGGGGGGCTCCCGGGGGGTTCTCAGGGGGTCTCATCACCTCTGGACTCCGGGGACGGCGTTTTGCACCACCGTTTCCTGGAGGCCCTCAAAAGGGGAGAAAGGTCAATAATAGTAGAGGGGAGGACGGTGGACTTGTCTTTCTGGATAGAGAGGCATGGTTTGGCCGCCTTCCAAGAGAGAAGAGAGGGAGGGACTGTCTGGTCTCTCCCAACAGCCGGGCAAGGGCCGGTGAGGAGGAATGTGGTCCGTCTTCGGTGGGGGGGCAGTGAAGCTTGCCCACCCAGGAGCAGGGTGGTGGAGCTCCTCCTGAAGATGGGCTTCAGGGCGGATGACATCTTTGCCCTGATCCATCCCTCATCGGCCCGGTTCTTTGACATCAGCTTTGTTCGGCCAGAGGGGCTTGAGCTCTTCTAGTCGAATTATGAGCTGGTGAATGGGATGCCCGGATGGCGAGGCTTCGTCGTGCAGGCGGTGTCTCGCCAGAATTCCGTCAAGAGAGTGACCGTGGTGACATGTAACGAGTCACTCTCAGGCGTGGACATAATGACGTGGCTTTCCCGTTATGGGGAAGTCACCGAGATCCCAAAAAAGAACGGGGACGAATTTGGTATTTGGTCGGGGGGCTGGACCTTCATGGTTAAGTTGGCGGTCTCAGGCGATACGGTCACCCACATCCCTTCCTCGGCATTCCTGGGAAGGGACAGGATCCTGGTCTTCTACCAGGGGCAGCCGAAGGTCTGTCACAAGTGCGGCGATCCCCGCCACTTCAGCGCAAGCTGCAAGGTGCAGAAATGTGCCTTGTGCGGCGGGGTGGGTCATCTCGCCGCCACTTGTAAGGACATTCGGTGCCACCTGTGTGGTGACCTTGGTCACCCGTATAGCCGCTGCCCTCGCTCCTTCTCCGGTACTGCTGCGGGCCCGGTGGGGGGAGACCGTGGGGGGGAAACCTCTGGCGGGGCTTCCTCCGTCGCGGCGGGCGGTGGTGGCGGGGAGGGGGCTGAGGGGCCGGTGAGGAAAGGCAAGGTCACTAGAGGCCCCTCATATCAGCGGAGGCAGGCGGCTCGCCATGGGGGTAAGGAGCAGGTGGAACCCCGGGTAGCCGGGCTGATGCCTGCTCCTCCCTCTAGGTTGGTGGCTAAAGTCTCTGAGGCCCTGAGGGAGGAAGCGGTGAGCGAGGAGATCAGGAGGATGGAGAGGGAGGATAAAGCGGCTGACTCAGACAACTCCTCTCAATATGAAAGTGTTGATGAGGAAGTCTTAGAGCAGCCTACAACATCAATGGGTGGGAAAAAACGTAACAACAGGAGGGGGAGGAGGAGGCTGAACAAGTCTTCCAAATCCTCCCCACCCCCGACCGTGAGGGTACCAACAGAAGGGCCCACCGTTCCCCCTCTGATCACACTCTCCAACCGGTTCCAAGCCCTTGGAGACTCTGCTAAAGAGTCGCCGGATGAGGGCAAGGGGCCGGGGGCGGCATCGGGGGGTCCTTCAGGGGATGGCGGAGTCCAACCCTTGGGGGACGTTGTTTCTCCCAAGGGGGGGACAGACCCGGAGTCCGGAGGTGAGGACACCAGGGGAGGAGGAATGGACACCTCGACCACTTTAAAGAGGAAGGGTTCTGACTCCTCCCCAGAGGGTGGTGGGAGCGGGGTGGGTAAGAAGAAGGCCATCGAACTTGATTACTCATGATGGCTGAACTCGCCCCGTTGACGCTGGCGTCCATTAATGTCGCCAGCATTAAGTCAGATGCGGCTAGATTTACGGCCTTTGATTTTCTCACCCGAATTGAGGCTGAAATTTTATTTTTGCAGGAGACCAGACTAACTGACATGGGGGGCCATACATAAAGCACGGAGAGAGTGGAGGTGCGGGCCCTCATACTGGTCTCTTGCGGCCGAGCCATATAGAGGGGTGGCAGTCCTCTTTAAGACTGCAGATGTGGAATGCAGACGAGTGATCGAGTTAGAAATGGGGAGGTGCCTGGTCCTTGACGTCTTCATGAGGGGACAAGAGCTGCGGTTCATAAACATCTATGGCCCACAGTCAAAGTGGGACCAGAAATGTCTCTTCCTGAGGATTAAGCCCTTTCTTTTTACAAGCCGACAGGTGGTCTTCGGTGGGGACTTCAACACCATTACGAGGTCCCGAGATCGGGGGGGTCCTGGAGATCGCCTGGCTTATGACAGCGTCGCGCTTAATAGCATAGCCAGTGAAGCTCGCCTGGTGGATGTCCACATCCGGCACACCCAGGCCACGGGGGTTTCACCTATCATAGGGGTAGCTGTAGATCTAGAATAGACAGGTTTTTTTTAAAGGAGGATGCCATCTTTTCTGCTGTGTCCGCCGTTGAGGTGGAGTTCTCCGATCACTGTCTAATTTTCTTTTCTCTGAATGTTGCAGAAACTCCCCGGATGGGAAGAGGGCTGTGGAAGCTGAATTCGTCCCTGCTGGAAGAAGCGAATGGGAGACAATCCTTCGAGGATTTTCTTCAGAGCCAGGTACCGCTTTTGGATCTCTGTAGTAGTAAGTCAGAGTGGTGGGAGATCTTCAAAAAGCGGGTGGCGGGGTTCTTACGCCAGCTTTCGAGCCTCAGGAGTCTGAACAGGCATCGCTTGTATCAGGCTCTGGGGAGGAAACTCGAGCAGCTCGTCTCGACTGGAGGTGACCGTGAGGAAATCTCCAGAGTGAAGTCTTTGCTTAAGAGGTGTCAGTATGATAGGCACACATCTTTGGTTTTTGAGAGGGATTTCGGGAAGTACCGCTCACCCGACCCCTACAGGAACTGTAAGATGTCAGTGAATTGTAAAATGGTGACAGGACTGATCGACAGTACGGGGTCCCTGAACAGATCCAAATCAGGGATCCTGGAGGTGGTCAGGTCCTTTTACTCACGCCTCTTGGGAAAGAGGGATCTAGATCGGGATGAGATGTCGGCTTTTCTCTTCGCCACGACAGCACCCACTGAGAGAGGAACCTACTGATTATGGAGCTAAGAAGAGGATACCTGGGCTAGGGAACCGCCTGCGCAGTGTCTATAAGAGCGGCAGGGGTTCGGGCACCAGATGCAGCGTCGGGGTTAACTCCCCCTCGACTGAGATTAACCACCTGACAGAACGCTACCGTATGTATATCAGGTGGTATTTGCGAGGCCAGGAGCGATATAGCTCTGGCTCGCATATATGTGGCATGTGTCAGGCTGCCCTACCTTTAGAATGCTGGGAGCCTTGATGAGATGAAAGATGGCGTGGAAAAGACGCCGCCTTCCTCTGCGATGATATGGGAGCATGACCGGAGTACCGGTGAGGGAAAAAGCGGCGCAGAACAAGCGCACGCTCCGTAATCGCCGGAGATAAGTTCAGACCTCCGAGGATACCACTGAGGCAAATGGGAGTATAGAGCGGTCGCGCAGGCACAGAAGAGGCGGAACCCGGAAGTAAAGGTGTAACACTTCCGGGTCAACGCTATGCAAAAAAAAAAAAAAGGGAGGAAATTATGTGGGAGCTGCATAAAAGCACCGGCTATTTGGCCTCCGGTGTGCAGCAATTTCAGCGTCTGGTGACCCTGTAGCGCACCTCTCTGAAGGCATGGTTAATCCACGCCGTAACAGCAGCAGCAGCAGCAAAAAGGATGAAAGTGGACGCTCCAAGCGAAGTGGTTCCACTAACAGAGATGGAGAAAAAAACATCTCACTCCACACCGCAGCCAGATCCTCCGAAGCCGGTACCGTGCTGACAAAGGAGCTTCACTGGGTGAGTGCTTTAATCACACCTGTAAAGCTGATGGCCCTTCCCCCTCTTTTCTGTCTATCCTTAGGGGAAAAAGACGGTCAAATCCAAACACAAGGAATGTGCCCTATGCTCCCAACCCCTCCCAGACACATATGCTAAAAGATTGTGTAAAACATGCATTGGCCATACGCTCCAGGAAGAAAATTCTGTTAGATCGGAGGATATTCGTCTTATGATTAGAGAAGAGCTACAGGCCCTGGGAGGAGCAAGTAGTGTTACGGGAAGGAGATCCCTTAAAGAAGTCACCCCGCCTAGGGTAGCATCCTCTTCAGACAGTGGAGAACTAAATTCACAAGCTTCACAATCTGTATCCTCAGAGGAGGAAGAGGAACATACATGCTTTCCGACAGATAGCGTAAATAATCTGATTAAATCAATAAGAAACACTATGGGGTTGCCGGACGTTAAAGATCCTAAAACTCCCCAGGAAATTATGTTTTCAGGAATCTCCCAACGAAAGGGTTGAGTGTTTCCTTTAATTCCAGCCATAAAAGATCTGGTTAAAAAAGAATGGGAGAAGCAAGGGCAAAGGGGTTTTTTGCCGGCAGCATCTAAAAGACAGTACCCTTTTGATGATGATGAGTTGGCCTCTTGGGCAAAAGCACCTAAAGTAGATGCGGCTGTAGCCTCGACTTCTCGCCGGTCCTCTCTACCAGTGGAAGATTCTGGGATGTTATCAGACCCCCTGGATCGGAAAGCAGACGCACTGCTTAAAAGATCATGGGAATCATGTATAGGGGCATTTAAGCCAGCTATATCGGCTACGTGTACGGGCAGAGCCTTGTTAATATGGTTAGACCAGTTAGAGGACAACATAAAAAATGGTCTATCCAGAGAGAAGCTACGTGCCTCCATTCCACTAATTAGGGGTGCAGCAGCCTTTTTGTCAGATGCTTCATTAGATTCTCTCCGCCTAGCAGCAAGAACGGCGGGTTTAACTAACGCAGCTAGAAGAGCGTTATGGCTAAAAGGCTGGAAGGGAGACACTCAGATTAAATCTAAACTCTGCGCTATACCCTGCCAGGGTGAGTATCTGTTTGGTGCAGTACTAGATGACATCCTAACCAAGGCAGCAGAGAGAAAGAAAGGCTTCCCTAATCCATACGTTCCATCCTACAGGAGATCATTCAGGAAGCCAGCGTTTGGCAGAAAAAAGGACTTTAAAGCCCAGAACCCTGGAATAATAAAGACTTCAGGCCGAAAGGAAACTTGTTCGGTAAACGTCCCTTTAGATCAGGAGAAAAATTCCGGTAGTGTCAATCTACCTGTGGGTGGCAGACTGTTATACTTTTGCTGTCACTGGGAAAAAATCACTTCAAACCCCTGGGCCATTAATATTATAAGATCAGGTCTGGCATTGGAATTTGTCCGGAATCCTCCGGACTCCTTTCTATTGACTTCTTTAAAGTCTCAGGCTCAACAGGAGTCATTAGAATTGGAAATTAAAGGCCTATTACATAAAAAGGTACTAGTAGAAGTTCCGACTCATCAAAGAGGGAAAGGCTTTTATTCTCCCTTGTTTCTGGTATCTAAACCAGATGGTTCATTTAGAACCATAATTAATTTAAAAAAGCTGAATACCTTTTTGAAGGCCCGGACTTTTAAAATGGAGTCTATACGGTCAGCCATTAAACTTCTGTTTCCCAGATGCTACATGGCGGTCGTGGACCTCAAGGATGCATATTACCACCTGCCAATACAGATCTCGCATCAGCAGTTTCTACGAGTAGCAGTTATATTAGAGGGCCGAATTCGTCATCTACAATTCACGGCAATGCCCTTCGGATTATCTATGGCACCCCGCGTCTTCACCAAACTAATGCTGCAGGTGATGTCATTCTTGCGAATAAAAGATACCCTGGTAATCCCATATCTGGATGATATTCTAATAGTGGGAAATTCGTATCTGCAGTGTGAGCACAGACTATCTGACGTAATCTCATCTTTGCAGAACTTAGGTTGGCTGATAAACTGGGAAAAATCCAGGCTACACCCGGTAACCTGTCAGACGTTCCTAGGCCTTCATCTGAATTCAGTAAGTCAGAAATGTCTGCTACCAGAGGCAAAGAAATTAACTGTAATCAATAAAGTACGACTTGTGGTAAATAATCCTGTAATATCACTAAGAGCAGGCATGTCCTTGCTAGGATCTTTGACCTCTTGTATTCCGGTAGTCCAGTGGGCTCAGTTTCATACCAGAACATTGCAAAGAATCATCCTACAGGAGGAAGAAAAGCTGCAGGGACAATTAGAAAGCATGATATCCCTACCATCGGAAGTAGTCAATTCCCTAAGGTGGTGGCTGGATCCAGATAATCTTTCGGGAGGGGTTCCTTGGGTAGTGGTCCCCTCAAATATAGTAACCACAGATGCCAGTCCCTTGGGATGGGGAGCGCATTTAAAAGACTATATCGTGCAGGGAAAGTGGCCTAGATCTGAGGTAGAAGACTCGTCAAATATGAGAGAATTAAAAGCTGTATATCATGGTATATGTAACTTTCTTCCGCAGCTACAAGGAACTCATACAAGGATTCTATCAGACAACACCACCTCTGTAGCATACATAAACCACCAAGGAGGAACACGATCAGCAGCGCTCATGTCTATCGCGGGGAAAATTCTAAAAATAGCAGAAGATCATCTCTTGTCCCTATCAGCATTGCATGTCAGAGGAGCAGACAATATCAAGGCAGATTTCCTCAGTCGCCATACTCTACATCAGGGAGAATGGATGCTCAGTCGCCAGATCTTCAACATGATAGCTGTCAGATGGGGCAAGCCAGAGATAGACCTGTTTGCCACAAGGAACAACAGACAAGTCGAAAGGTTTGCTTTACTGTTCAGGATGGACAGTCCGGACATACTGGATGCTTTGCAGACTCCGTGGACTTTTCGCCTAGCTTATGCCCTTCCTCCAATGATGTTACTACCAACCGTCATCCGGAAAATCAGGGAGGAAGGAGCAAGAATAATCTTAATAGCTCCGTTCTGGCCCAAGAGGCCATGGTTCTCATGGCTGAGGGCCATGTCGGTTTCAGATCCATGGATTCTTCCTTGGGACCGGGACCTTCTCTCACAAGGACCATTTCACCACCCTCAGGTCAAAGGTCTTCGCCTCACGGCTTGGAATTTGAAAGGCAGCTATTAAAGCAAAGAGGGTTTTCAGAAGGTCTAATTGATACCCTTCTGCATAGTAGGAAAGAGATCACAACCAATATATATGCTAGAACCTGGAAAAAATTCTTATCATTTCATTCAGCACACCTATCTGATGAGGTACCTATCCCGGCTATCCTAGAATTTTTGCAAAAAGGACAGGAGTTAGGTCTATCAGTAAATACACTTAAAGTCCAAGTGTCAGCTCTAGGAGCCTTATACAGTCAGGATGTAGCAGGTAATAAATGGGTGGCTCGATTTATTTCAGCCTGTCATCGAACACAACCAGTTTATATACCGCAGATGCCATCTTGGGACTTAAACTTAGTTCTAGACGCCTTAACGGAAGGTCCATTTGAACCCATCCATTCAGTTCCAATAAAGTATATTTCATTTAAAACCATTTTATTGGTAGCCTTGGTATCAGCGAGAAGAGTGAGTGATCTCCAGGCCTTATCGATAGATCCTCCTTTCCTATCGGTATTTCAGGACAAGATAGTCTTAAAGACAGACCCGTCTTATCTTCCTAAGGTGGCGACAAAATTTCAAAGATCCCAGGAGATTTACCTTCCTTCCTTTTATGATAGCCCCTCATCTCCACAGGAAGAAAGATTCCACACTTTAGATGTTAAAAGGGCCGTCTTAGCATATCTGGACAGAACTAGACCCTGGAGGCAGAGCAGGGCTCTCTTTGTCTCGTTCCAGGGCAGCCGTAAAGGTGCAGGAGTGATGAAGAGTACGCTGTCTCGATGGATTAGAGACGCAATATCTCTGGCGTATGTGACAAAAGGGAAAATCCCACCGCAGGGTGTGAAAGCACATTCCGCACGAGCCATATCTTCCTCCTGGGCAGAAAGAGCAGATGTCCCGATAGACCTTATATGTAAGGCCGCAACCTGGGCTTCACCTTCTACCTTCTATGATCACTATAGATTAGATCTATCTTCCTCAACAGACCTAGTGTTTGGTAGATCAGTCCTTGACACGGTGGTCCCTCCCAGGTGATAGTCTCTGAAAATCTCTCAGTGGGTGCTGTCGTGGCGAAGAGAAAAAGCCGGATTACTTACCGGTAATGCTCTTTTATAGAGCCCATGACAGCACCCACTCACTTCCCTCCCCTAGTTATAGTATGCACGGTGTATTCCGTTGGGTGAAGGGCTAAATGTATGTACATAGTCTAGCAGTGTAAATATGTATATATATCTTAAGCGTATTATGAGGCAAATTAACTGAAACTTGTGTGGCGGTTCCTCTCATTCTCTGTAATCCAACTGAGGAGCGAGGGGGGCCGCCCCTTTTAACTCTGTAGGTTTCCTGTTCCTAGGGGCGGATCCCCTCTCTCAGTGGGTGCTGTCGTGGGCTCTATAAAAGAGCATTACCGGTAAGTAATCTGGCTTTTCCTGGCTGAAACCATCCCTGAGCCAGGGGATGATCCCTCTCTTGGTGTTTTGGCAGAAGCAATCAGGAAGAGGAAGTGAGACTGGCCATTGATGGGCTTCGGCCCAAAAAATCGCCAGGTCCGGATGGCTTAACATCCGAGTTCTATAAGACCTTTAGGGACTCCTTGGTCCCCCTCTTGACTGGGGTGTTTAATGAGTGTCTTTCCTCGGGTACTCTTCCCGGTTCAATGAGGAGGTCAGCCCTGATTATTCTGTCAAAGGGTAAAGACTCGTCCCGTATTGAGAATTGGCGTCCCATAGCGCTTCTCAATACGGACCGGAAGGTTCTGGCGAAGGTGTTGTTTAACCGGCTGGTCAAGTTTGCACCCCGGCTCCTTTCGGAGGCCCAGCACTGCTCTGTTCCAGGCCGCAGCACTTTTAGTGCTGTGCTCGGTGTCCGAGAGGCAGTGGAACAGGGTAGGGCAGGTCACTGGAAGGGGTATCTACTGTCATTAGACCAAGCAAAAGCCTTTCACCGGGTTAACCATGAGTACCTCTGGTCTCTCCTTTTAAGGTATGGTCTGCCTGGGAGGTTTGTAAATTGGCTAGAGATTTTGTACCAAGGGGCTGAGACTTTCCCGCTCGTGAACGGTTGGTCAGGGCGCCCTTTTGAGGTGGGTTCTGGGGTCCGTCAGGGCTGTCCTCTGAGCCCACTTTTATACGCGTTCGCGATTGATCCCTTCCTGAGGAGGGTAGATCGTGGACCGTTGGTGGGAGTCGGGATGGACCAGGCGGGCTCTGGGCCCCCTCTGACGATGTTTCCCTTTTCGTATCCTCGAGAGGGGAGGCGGATTGGGTCATGTCCGAGGTCGTGCGTTACTCGGAGGCATCCGGGTCCATGATCAACCGGGAAAAGTGTGAGAGTCTCTGGCTGGGAGGGGGAGATCCTAGTTTTGATCTCCCGGGCACCCTTCCAGAGCCCCAGGCCTCCGCCAAAATTCTAGGCATCGAATTTGGCCCCGGGGACTACCCCCAGCAAAATTGGGAGGGCAGACTCAAGATTGCCGTCCAAAAGGTGGACCAGTGGAAGGGTTGGTCTTTAACCCTGAGGGAAAGGGTTGGCTTGGTTAAAGGCTTTCTGCTTCCCTTGTTAATTTACCTGGGCAGTGTGTGCATCTTGCCAGAACCTCTCTGGACACGGGTTTAAAGCCTGTTCTTCCAGCTGTCATGGGGGAATAGGCTCAACCTAATCAAGAGAGAGGTCACGTACCGTACGAGGAGACTAGGTGGGTTGGGTATGGTCAACCCAGTAGTGTTCTTAGTGAACACCTTTCTTAAAGCCAATATTTCCAACCTCTGGCTAGAGAGGGCTCCTCCATGGGTATTCTCCTGCAGGAGTTGGTTTCGGCCCTTCTTCCAGGAATGGGAGACAGGAGGGCAAGTGAAGGATCTCCGTACACCTCACGGACATCTCCCGGCTTACGCTACCCCGGTTCTGAAGGTAATCCGCCGGTGGGGTCTGGAAATGAGGGAAATCAGGACCATGTAGAGACAATGTCTTGACAGAAGGGTTCTGTTGACCCATTTCCAGAAGCCCCTGGTCCTCAGGGATTGCCCAGGCCGGGATCTGGAGGTGGGGCTCGGGCTTTTAAATTCAGAGCGGATCCCCACAAAGTTTTGGGACTTGGCCTGGCGCTGCTTTCACGGGAGACTGTATGTAAGGGATAACTTGAAGTACAGGAACTCCGATGATCGGGGTTGTCCTCGTGAGGAGTGTGGCGACGTGCTGGAAAGCATGGAGCACTTCCTCCTTCAGTGTCCCTTTAATGCAGAGGTTTACAACAGGGTGGGTGCTTCCATACGTTGGCCGCGGCTGGCGTCCCTTTCCTACGCCGAGTGGGTTTATGGGGCGTTCAGATCCCTGGGTGGCCGAGAGCGGAACACTTTATTCCTAGTTAGCGTAGTGGTCAGGTTTTACACGTGGAATGCACGGTGTTTAGTATCGACGCAACAGAAAGCCCTCCCCCGGGATGAGGTGGTTAGTAACATCTTGGGTGACCTGGGGAAGGTGCGTTCTTTGGAGTTCGAGAGGTTGGGTGTGAGGAGGGCCTCTTGGCTTTGGAGGGGCTTCTCCTTTTAAAAACACACTCAAGGGAAAGTTTTGTGTGTGAATGGTGGTAGGGATAGCATAAGGTGGTGTGGGTGTTGAGGGAGAGAAGTAGGGGCAGATAGGGTCAGGGAGGGTCAGTGAGAGGGACACATAGAGAGTTAGTCAAGTTAAGTTAGGTAGAGTAGGGATAGATAGGGATAGATAGGGACAGTTTGTTAGGGAAAGAAGTAGGGACAGTTTTAATTGACAAGGGACAGGGTGAATGTGTTGTTTGGTAAGGGATAGGGCCTCTTAGGGCTCCAGTCTCCTGGTGGTGGGCTATTGCATGATACAATGTAGCTTTTTGTTTTGCAATAAGAATGGATATTGAGGCTTGCAGGCACCAAACTTGGGCCTTGTATGATAGGAAATGTTTAAAATTTAGTTACGTTGCAGTATGGCACATATTGATAATGTTGTTGTTGTAGATTGTGTTTTGTAATTATATTGTATGTATGTATACATTATATGGTTTATTAAGATGATTATTTTGAGTATATGTAGATTGTTGATTGTGGGGATATAGTTAGGTTGGGTGGGGGTTGTCTGGGGGGGTTTTGGGGTGTGGTGAAAATTTTTTGAAGGGCAGTGGGCAAAAAACTTGCTATGGACCCACGGACCCAAAGGAATGCTATGTGGAAACAGGGGCATAAACGGTATATGGACCCAATTTTGCAGTGAAGAGGCCATGAACTGATAGACCTGTGGTGAGGTGGGGGGTAAAAAAAAAAAATAATATATATATATATATATATATATATATATATAATATATGTATATATTTTTGAAATAGGATAAGTATTGTGTTTTGGCGGCCAGAATGGCCTTTTGTGTTTTGTGTTGGGGCAGTGGGCCAAATCTTTTTGTTGTTGTATTTTTTTTTTCCTGTATATATGTACATATGGTGAATAAGTGCGGTGTGTATGTAGGTTGAAAGGGTGAAAGAGTGAACGTGGGTTGTTTCTTTCTTTTTTTTTTTGTTTCCCCTTTTGGTTTTCCCTTTTTCTTTGGAAGGTTTCCTGCTGGGGGTCCCTGAAGAGCTGTGAAGTTCAACAAGTGGACTCATGTGGAGGAGGAAGGAGTCAATGAAGGCAAGAACTTGAAGGACCGTGTGTCTGGATTATTTCTTTTGGTATCGTTTTCGTTTTCATTTTGGATTGATGTTTTGGTTTATGTATATGTTGTGTTTTATACTTTAATAAAAAAGAGTTCCAGCTCCAGTAGCGTCCACTAAAGCTGCTGCAGTTAAAAAGCTTTTATAAGGATTGAGCTTGGGGGTCCACCGCAAGGCGTCCTACCGCCAGTCACAGACCCTGTGCCTTGGGGTGCCTCCCCGATGCTCTTCACTGAGTGTCCATTTCCTTTTAAAAAATTAAGTGTCCAAACTACAGGGGGTGTAGCTTGCTTAACAGCTGGGTTAATCCACTGACTAGCAGACACTGCTACTAGGCCCAAAATTATTGTCTGAGCTAGATGCAGTTAAAAATTTGTAATTAGATACTCTCGTTGGATGCTGAGAAAGCATTCCATAGAGTCTCCTGGCACACCATATATTATTCTCTTAAAAAGCTTGGGGTAGGGGCCAAAATCATGGCCCTGTATCGCAATCCGTCAGCTAGGCTGAAGATAAATGGAACATTATCATCACCTTTCATAATCACCAATGGGACAAACATACAAAAAAAGGCTGCACTCAAGCATACTAAAGCATGACAATATGGAATACATGAAATTTAGAATAGCAATATGGCTTTGGAATATAAGGAAAAATTTGAGACGTCAGGTCAGGGACTCACCAGTATTGAGACCACCTTGACGATGGTTGGTGGGCTTTAAAATGTTTGGCCAAATGTTTATACTAAGCGTCTCAAATTTTTCCTTATATTCCAAAGCCATATTGCTATTCTAAATTTCATGTATTCCATATTGTCATGCTTTAGTATGCTTGAGTGCAGCCTTTTTTGTATGTTTTACATGGGGGTAGCTTCCCTTGGTTTGCACCTAGTTCACATTAGTCTGGATGTGCCAGTCAGGTTTTTTTGTCTATTGAATGTTAGCTTGCTGACCGAGCACTCCGCCCCCACCAGGTGGTGATTTTAATTACACCAGGTCCCTACTTTACCCATAAATGCAGGCATTGCTGACAGAGGTGCATATTCACCCAGAAATTCAGATATCAGCCTAATAGAGGTATGTTCACATTAGGTCAGGGACTCACCAGTATTGAGACCACCTTGACGATGGTTGGTGGGCTTTAAAATGTTTGGCCAAATGTTTATACTAAGCGTCTCAAATTTTTCCTTATATTCCAAAGCCATATTGCTATTCTAAATTTCATGTATTCCATATTGTCATGTTTTAGTATGCTTGAGTGCAGCCTTTTTTTGTATGTTTTACATGGGGGTAGCTTCCCTTGGTTTGCACCTAGTTCACATTAGTCTGGATGTGCCAGTCAGGTTTTTTTGTCTATTGAATGTTAGCTTGCTGACCGAGCACTCCGCCCCCACCAGGTGGTGATTTTAATTATACCAGGTCCCTACTTTACCCATAAATGCAGGCATTGCTGACAGAGGTGCATATTCACCCAGAAATTCAGATATCAGCCTAATAGAGGTATGTTCACATTAGGTCAGGGACTCACCAGTATTGAGACCACCTTGACGATGGTTGGTGGGCTTTAAAATGTTTGGCCAAATGTTTATACTAAGCGTCTCAAAATTTTTCCTTATATTCCAAAGCCATATTGCTATTCTAAATTTCATGTATTCCATATTGTCATGCTTTAGTATGCTTGAGTGCAGCCTTTTTTTGTATGTTTTACATGGGGGTAGCTTCCCTTGGTTTGCACCTAGTTCACATTAGTCTCGATGTGCCAGTCAGGTTTTTTTGTCCACCAATGGGACAAGGCAGGGATGTCCTCTGTCCCCTCTCTTATACATCCTAATGATGGAGCACCTGCTCTCATCAATTCACGATAACCCCAATATTATGAGGTGAGAGGCACCGAGTACAAGTGCTCTGCATTTGCTTATGAATGATGTCCTAGTATATATCACTCAACCACATATATCCATCACTGCTGTTATGGCTGAAATAGATCACTTTGGTACATGGTCAAATTTTAAAATCAATGCAGCGAAGTCTGAGGCCCTCGATGTTTCCTTCCCCAAATCCATACAGGATTCCATCCAGTCCAACTTTCCCTTTGCCTGGTCCTCACAGGGTATCAAATACTTAGGAATTCGTATTCATAGAGACCTCTCCCGTCTATTTTTTCATAATTTTGGGCCTTTTATTGAACAACTCCATAGAGATGTTACTTCTTGGACGGTGAAGGATTTTTCCTGGTTTGGCAGAATAAATATACTAAAAATGAACGTCCTACCTAAACTCTTATACCTCTTCCAAACCATTCCCGTGGTAGTTCCCTCAAATTTTTTGAAAAGACTGGGCAAGTGGGCGTCCAAACATTCGGGGGGACGTTCTGATCAGACACAAACAAAAGGGGGACCTTAGCCTTCCGGATTGTAGGAGGTATTACATGGCAGCAGTACACGCTAGAATCCTCGACTTCTTCCATCATTCGGAGGGGAAATTGTGGGTCAAAATAGCTCAATCCATTTGTCCTAAAGCTCTTACCACTCTCCCATGGTGCGCCCATTTAATTGTCCCCTCTCTTGGCCTCATGTCATATAGTACTTATGCCTCTGCTTTGGCTTTGAGATCCCCAAAAAAAAGCTTATCCTCAATCGACCCCCAGGGCCCCTTGCTCCCGATTTCAGATAATCCAGATTTCCCACCAGGACTATCTGCAAATAGATTTCTTGTTTCAAATAAATCCCATCCGATATTATTTTCTCATGTCATCTCCAATACTTTGCTGCTCCCCCTCAATGACTTGTTACAGGGAAGAACCACTTCCCCGAAGGCAAATTTTGAATATAGCCAGTTACAACACTTCTATTTAACTGTGAAGAAGCGCACACATCTTCATAGAGATCTCACAAACTTTGAAAAATTGAACCTATCATTGTCACCCCCTACACACTCCATCTCCCTACTGTATAATCTCCTCATTGCCCAGATAACTGACAATAGGCCAGGATTCTGCGGTGCATGGGAAAGAGAACTGTGGAAGTCCGTCTCTGACTCACAATGGGATAAATGTTTCTTCCTAACACATAAAACCTCAATAGGGTCCAAAGCTTAGGAAACCTCCTTCAAAATTATCTCTATATGGTACCGGGTACCAGCAGTCCTTCATAGATGGTATCCAGTGGTCTCAGATAGACGTTGGAGATGTGGGGAGGGGGAAGGGACAATGTCACACATATGGTGGGCATGCCCTATAATAAATGCATTTTGGGCAAAGGTCGTTCCCATGATTGAGAAAATAACTGGTTTGACTATCCCTAATACGCCAGAAGCCCTCCTTCTATCAATGTTACCAATAAGTAAACGTAGTTATAAAAGCTCATCAATAGGCTACCTAATACAGGCGGCTAAGAATGGCATTCCAAGACACTGGAAAAGCAGAGCCCACCCACTGTGGAGGAATGGTTTGCGCAGATCTCCCTCCTTAATAGGATGGAGCATCTGATTGCCATCTCACCGGCTGATGTTGATAGATACTGTGTGATTTGGATGACTTGGATTGATTTCCAAAACTCTGAAGCCTACCATCTAGCCCCAAACTAAAGTTAACCGTGATGTCGGCACAACAATGATCATAATCGCACTCTATTGATTGGTGGTCTGCCGTGGTCCGCTCCCTCTCTCTCTATCTTTCAAATGGAAAAATACATGCTTGATCTGGATACTGATGTAAAACCCTCCCTAGCCTGTACCCCCCAATGTACTGTCATCATGCATAGATTTATAGTTAAACTACCCCTTTTACTATGAATATTGTATTTTCTTGTAGTTTTTCACCACAAAAATATAAAAAATAGAATTTGAAAAAAAAAAAAATTGTAATTAGATCTACAGCCGGTGGCTACTCTGCTAGCAGACACTGAAGCTTTGGAGCAGACCTCTGATTCCCAGGCTATAGTATGAGTAAACAGCTCTTCAGAGTCAACCATCTGTGTTACCCCAAGCCATACTGTACACTGTATGTAGTTTCTTACGGTTAAAAGGGGGGTGGAAAAGACCCAACCCACCTGTAATTGACTATGCCAACGTCACGTAAAAGACAGCAAGGGGACTCCAAAAAGAGTCTCCATTTTATCCAAAAATTTGGGGCACAGACACCACTTAAGTGGCATCAATTGCCCCAGAGTTGCTTAAAACGGTTGGTGAGGTGATTTTAACAAATCCTAAAGGTTTTACTCTCCCCAGGATGACACAGGGGTAGAAAAGTCCTTGCGGATCCATGATTTGTTCATCTTTATGAACGTGAGTCTGTCTACATTGTCAGTGGACAGCCGCGTGTGCTTATCTGTCAGCACACCACCAGCAGCGCTGAACACACGTTCAGAGAGAACGCTGGCTGCGGGGCATGACAAGATCTCCAAGGCGTGAGTGGCGAGCTCCGGCCACTTATCCAGATTAGAAGCCCAAAAAGAGCAAGGGTCCAGAGACACAGTCATGACTTCGATGTTCAGTTGGAGATACTCCTGTACCATCGTCTCTAGGCGTTGACTATGTGTCTGACTTCTTGTCTCCTGTGGCCTTGCAAAGGATGGGCTAAAAAAGTGGTGAAAGGATTCCGCAAAATTACTGTTAAAACCAGCAGATACTGTGTTTCTGTTACGGTTTGAGTGCTGAAGATTCGACAGTCCCACGGTTGGCAAGTTAGAACTGTGAGATTCACTACGTGCACCACTGGTGTTTTGTGGAAAAGCACATGTAAGATTCTGCAACAGTCTCTGCTGATACTCCTGCATGCGTGAATCCCTTTCTAAGGCAGGAATTATTTCGGCAAATTTACTTTTGTACCGGGGATCTAAGAGTGTGGCTACCAAGTAGTCAGGATTATTTAGAATTCTGACAATTCGAGGGTCATGTTGCAGGTAGTGCAGCAAGAAGGCACTCATATGTCTTGTGCATCCAGGAGCACCAAGTCCCTGTTGTGTTGGTGGCGAGATAAGAATCATGCTTCCTTCTTCTGCCCTCTCCCCCTAACCTCGCACAACAGAAATGTTATCAAGCTGTCCCTCATCTGTTGAGTCTTCCATGCCCATCGCCAGTTCGTCCTCCACTTCTTCCTGGGCTCCTGCACCTTCCTCACTAGTTTAGTATAGATGGCCTAATAGAATGAGTACCACACACTGCTACTATGCCCACAATTATTGTCCAGGCAAGATGCAGCTAAAAATTCATAGTTATTTGAACGCTGGTGGAGCTTAGTATAGATGGCCTAATAGAATGAGTACCACACACTGCACTGCTACTATGCCCAAAAATTATTGTCCAGGCAAGATGCAGATAAAAATTCTTAGTTATTTCAACGCTGGTTGTATAGATGGCCTAATAGAATGAGTACCACACACTGCTACTATGCCCAAAATTATTGTCCAGGCAAGATGCAGCTAAAAATTCGTAGTTATTTCAATGCTGGTGGAGCTTTGTATAGATGTCCTAATAGAATGAGTACCACACACTGCTACTATGCCCAAAATTATTGTCCAGTCAAGATGCAGCTAAAAATTATTATTAATTTCAACGCTGGTGGAGCTTAGTATAGATGGCCTAATAGAATGAGTACCACACACTGCTACTATGCCCACAATTATTGTCCAGGCAAGATGCAGCTAAAAATTCTTAGTTATTTCAATGCTGGTTGTATAGATGGCCTAATAGAGTGAGTACCACACACTGCTACTATGCCCAAAATTATTGTCCAGGCAGGATGCAGCTAAAAATTTGTAGTTATTTCAACGCTGGTGGAGCTTTGTATAGATGGCCTAATAGAATGAGTACCACACACTGCTACTATGCCCAAAATTATTGTCCAGTCAAGATGCAAATAAAAATTATTAGTAATTTCAACGCTGGTGGAGCTTAGTATAGATGGCCTGATAGAATGAGTACCACACACTGCTACTATACCCAAAATTATTGTCCAGGCAAGATGCAGCTAAAAATTCTAAGTTATTTCAACGCTGGTTGTATAGATGGCCTAATAGAATGAGTACCACACACTGCTACTATGCCCAAAATTATTGTCCAGGCAAGATGCAGCTAAAAATTATTAGTAATTTAAAAGCTGGTGGAGCTTTGTATAGATTACTTAATAGAATGAGTACCACACACTGCTACTATGCCCAAAATTATTGTCCAGGCAAGATGCAGCTAAAAATTCGTAGTTATATGAACGCTGGTGGAGCTTTGTATAGATGGCCTAATAGAATGAGTACCACACACTGCTACTATGCCCAAAATTTTTGTCCATGCAAGATGCAGATAAAAATTATTAGTAATTTCAACGGTGGTGGAGCTTAGTATAGTAGGCCTAATAGAATGAGTACCACACACTGTTACTATGCCCACAATTATTGTCCAGGCAAGATGCAACTAAAAATTCATAGTTATTTAAATGCTGGTGGAGCTTAGTATCGATGGCCTAATAGAATGAGTACCACACACTGCACTGCTAGTATGCCCAAAAATTATTGTCCAGGCAAGATGAAGATAAAAATTATTAGTAATTTCAAAGCTGGTGGAGCTTAGAATAGATGGCCTAATAGAATGAGTACCACACACTGCTACTATGCCCAAAATTATTGTCCAGGCAAGATGCAGATAAAAATTATTAGTAATTTCAAAGCTGGTGGAGCTTAGTATAGATGGCTTAATAGAATGTGTACCACACACTGCTACTATGCCCAAAATTATTGTCCAGGCAAGATGCAGATAAAAATTATTAGTAATTTCAACGCTGGTGGAGCTTAGTATAGATGGCCTAATAGAATGAGTACCACATACTGATACTATGCCCACAATTATTGTCCAGGCAAGATGCAGCTAAAAATTCTAAGTTATTTCAACGCTGGTTGTATAGATGGCCTAATAGAATGAGTACCACACACTGCTACTATGCCCAAAATTATTGTCCAGGCAAGATGCAGATAAAAATTATTAGTAATTTCAAAGCTGGTGGAGCTTAGTATAGATGGCTTTATAGAATGTGTACCACACACTGCTACTATGCCCAAAATTATTGTCCAGGCAAGATGCAGATAAAAATTCTTAGTAATTTCAACGCTGGTGGAGCTTAGTATAGATGGCCTAATAGAATGAGTACCACACACTGCTACTATGCCCACAATTATTTTCCAGGCAAGATGCAACTAAAAATTTGTAGTTATTTAAATGCTTGTGGAGCTTAGTATAGATGGCCTAATAGAATGAGTACCACACGCTGCACTGCTACTATGCCCAAAATTATTGTCCAGGCAAGATGCAGATAAAAATTATTAGTAATTTCAAAGCTGGTGGAGCTTAGAATAGATGGCCTAATAGAATGAGTACCACACACTGCTACTATGCCCAAAATTATTGTCCAGGCAAGATGCAGATAAAAATTATTAGTAATTTCAAAGCTGGTGGAGCTTAGTATAGATGGCTTAATAGAATGTGTACCACACCTGCTACTATGCCCAAAATTATTGTCCAGGCAAGATGCAGATAAAAATTATTAGTAATTTCAACGCTGGTGGAGTTAGTATAGATGGCCTAATAGAATGAGTACCACATACTGTACTATGCCCAAATTATTGTCCAGGCAAGATGCAGCTAAAAATTTTAAGTTATTTCAACGCTGGTTGTATAGATGGCCTAATAGAATGAGTACCACACACTGCTACTATGCCCAAAATTATTGTCCAGGCAAGATGCAGATAAAAATTATTAGTAATTTCAAAGCTGGTGGAGCTTAGTATAGATGGCTTATAGAATGTGTACCACACACTGCTACTATGCCCAAAATTATTGTCCAGGCAAGATGCAGTAAAAATTCTTAGTATTTCAACGCTGGTGGAGCTTAGTATAGATGGCCTAATAGAATGAGTACCACACACTGCTACTATGCCCAAATTATTTCCAGGCAAGATGCAACTAAAAATTTTAGTTATTTAAATGCTGGTGGAGCTTAGTATAGATGGCCTAATAGAATGAGTACCACACGTGCACTGCTACTATGCCCAAAATTATTGTCCAGGCAAGATGCAGATAAAAATTATTAGTTAATTTCAACGCTGGTGGAGCTTGTATAATGGCCTAATAGAATGAGTACCACACACTGCTACTATGCCCAAAATTATTGTCCAGGCAAGATGCAGAAAAAATTATTAGTAATTTCAACGCTGGTGGAGCTTAGTATAGATGGCCTAATAGAATGAGTACCACACACTGCTACTATGCCCACAATTATTGTCCAGGCAAGATGCAGCTAAAAATTCTTAGTTATTTCAATGCTGGTTGTATAGATTGCATAATAGATGAGTACCACACAACTGCTACTATGCCCAAAATTATTGTCCAGGCAGGATGCAGCTAAAAATTTGTAGTTATTTCAACGCTGGTGGAGCTTTGTATAGATGGCCTAATAGAATGAGTACCACACACTGCTACTATGCCCAAAATTATTGTCCAGTCAAGATGCAAATAAAAATTATAGTAATTTCAACGCTGGTGGAGCTTAGTATAGATGGCTAATAGAATGAGTACCACACACTGCTACTATGCCCAAATTATTGTCCAGGCAAGATGCAATAAAAATTATTAGTAATTTCAACGCTGGTGGAGCTTAGTATAGATGGCCTAATAGAATGAGTACCACACACTGCTACTATGCCCACAATTATTGTCCAGGCAAATGCAGCTAAAAATTCTTAGTTATTCAATGCTGGTTGTATAGATTGCTAATAGAATGAGTACCACACACTGCTACTATGCCCAAAATTATTGTCCAGGCAGATGCAGCTAAAAATTTGTAGTATTTCAACGCTGGTGGAGCTTGTATAGATGGCCTAATAGAATGAGTACCACACACTGCTACTATGCCCAAAATTATTGTCCAGGCAAGATGCAGATAAAAATTATTAGTAATTTCAAAGCTGGTGGAGCTTAGTATAGATGGCTTATAGAATGAGTACCAACACGCTACTATGCCCAAATTATTGTCCAGGCAAGATGCAGATAAAAATTCTTAGTAATTTCAACACTGGTGGAGCTTAGTATAGATGGCCTAATAGAATGAGTACCCACACGCTCTGCTACTATGCCCAAAAATTATTGTCCAGGCAAATGAAGATAAAAATTATTAGTAATTTCAAGCTGGTGGAGCTTAGTATAGATGGCCTAATAGAATGAGTACCACACACTGCTACTATGCCCAAAATTATTGTCCAGTCAAGATGCAGATAAAAATTATTAGTAATTTCAAAGCTGGTGGAGCTTAGTATAGATGGCCTCATAGAATGGTACCACACAGTGCTACTATGCCCAAAATTATTGTCCAGGCAAGATGCAGATAAAAATTATTAGTAATTTCAACGCTGGTGGAGTAGTATAGATGGCCTCATAGAATGAGTACCACATACTGATACTATGCCCACAATTACTGTCCAGGCAAGATGCAGCTAAAAATTTAGTTATTTCAACGCTGGTTTATAGATGGCCTAATAGAATGAGTACCACACACTGCTACTATGCCCAAAATTATTGTCCAGGAAGATGCAGCTAAAAATTCGTAGTTATTTCAACGCTGGTGGAGCTTAGTATAGATGGCCTAATAGAATGAGTACCACACACTGCTACTATGCCCAAAATTATTGTCCAGGCAAGATGCAGCTAAAAATTCGTAGTATTTCAAAGCTGGTGGAGCTTTGTATAGATGGCCTAATAGAATGAGTACCACACACTGGTACTATGCTCAAATTATTGTCCAGGCAAAATGCAGATAAAATTACTAGTAATTTCAACGCTGTGGAGCTTAGTATAGATGGCCTAATAGAATGAGTACCACACACTGCACTATGTAAAATTTTGTCCAGGCAAGATGCAGCTAAAAATTATTAGTAATTTCAAAGCTGGTGGAGCTTAGTATAGATGGCCTAATAGAATGAGTACCACACACTGCTACTATGCCCAAATTATTGTCCAGTCAAGATGCAGATAAAAATTATTAGTAATTTCAAAGCTGGTGGAGCTTAGTATAGATGGCCTATAGAATGGTACCACACATGCTACTATGCCCAAAATTATTGTCCAGGCAAGATGCAGATAAAAATTATTAGTAATTTCAACGCTGGTGGAGCTTATATAGATGGCCTCATAGAATGAGTACCACATCTGATACTATGCCCACAATTATTGTCCAGGCAAGATGCAGCTAAAAATTAAGTTATTTCAACGCTGGTTGTATAGATGGCCTAATAGAATGAGTACCACACACTGCTACTATGCCCAAAATTATTGTCCAGGCAAGATGCAGCTAAAAATTGTAGTTATTTCAACGCTGGTGGAGCTTTGTATAGATGGTCTAATAGAATGGTACCACACACTGCTACTATGCCCAAAATTATTGTCCAGTCAAGATGTAGATAAAAATTATTATTAATTTCAACGCTGGTGGAGCTTAGTATAGATGGCCTAATAGAATAAGTACCACACACTGCTTCTTTGCTCAAAATTTTTGTCCAGGCAAGATGCAGCTAAAAATTCGTAGTTATTTCAAAGCTGGTGGAGCTTTATATAGATGGCCTAATAGAATGAGTACCACACACTGGTACTATGCTCAAAATTATTGTCCAGGCAAAATGCAGATAAAATTACTAGTAATTTCAACGCTGGTGGAGCTTAGTATAGATGGCCTAATAGAATGAGTACCACACACTGCTACTATGTAAAAAAATTTTGTCCAGGCAAGATGCAGCTAAAAATTATTAGTAATTTCAAAGCTGGTGGAGCTTTGTATAGATGGCCTAATAGAATGAGTACCACACACTGCTACTATGCCCAAAATTATTGTCCAGGCAAGATTCAGCTAAAAATTATTAGTTATTTGAACGCTGGTGGAGCTTTGTATAGATGGCCTAATAGAATGAGTACCACACATTGCTACTATGCCCAAAATTATTGTCCAGGCAAGATGCAGCTAAAAATTATTAGTAATTTCAACGCTGGTGGAGCTTTGTATAGATGGCCTAATAGAATGAGTACCACACACTGCTACTATGCCCAAAATTATTGTCCAGGCAAGATGCAGCTAAAAATTATTAGTTATTTGAACGCTGGTGGAGCTTTGTATAGAAGGCCTAATAGAATGAGTACCACACACTGCTACTATGCCCAAAATTATTGTCCAGGCAAGAATGCAGCTAAAAATTCTTAGTTATTTGATCGCTGATGGTGCTTAGTATAAATGGCCTAATAGAATGAGTACCACACACTGCTACTATGCCCAAAATTATTGTCCAGGCAAGATGCAGATAAAATTTATTAGTAATTTCAAAGCTGGTGGAGCTTAGTATAGATGCCCTAATAGAATGAGTACCACACACTGCTACTATGCCCAAAATTATTGTCCAGGCAAGATGCAGATAAAAATTATTAGTAATTTCAACGCTGGTGGAGCTTAGTATAGATGGCCTAATAGAATGAGAACCACATACTGATACTATGCCCACAATTATTGTCCAGGCAAGATGCAGCTAAAAATTCTAAGTTATTTCAACGCTGGTTGTATAGATGGCCTAATAGAATGAGTACCACACACTGCTACTATGCCCAAAATTATTGTCCAGGAAGATGCAGCTAAAAATTCGTAGTTATTTCAACGCTGGTGGAGCTTAGTATAGATGGCCTAATAGAATGAGTACCACACACTGCTACTATGCCCAAAATTATTGTCCAGGCAAGATGCAGCTAAAAATTCGTAGTTATTTCAAAGCTGGTGGAGCTTTGTATAGATGGCCTAATAGAATGAGTACCACACACTGGTACTATGCTCAAAATTATTGTCCAGGCAAAATGCAGATAAAATTACTAGTAATTTCAACGCTGGTGGAGCTTAGTATAGATGGCCTAATAGAATGAGTACCACACACTGCAACTATGTAAAAAAATTTTGTCCAGGCAAGATGCATCTAAAAATTATTAGTAATTTCAAAGCTGGTGGAGCTTTGTATAGATGGCCTAATAGAATGAGTACCACACACTGCTACTATGCCCAAAATTATTGTCCAGGCAAGATTCAGCTAAAAATTATTAGTTATTTGAACGCTGGTGGAGCTTTGTATAGATGGCTTAATAGAATGAGTACAACACATTGCTACTATGCCCAAAATTATTGTCCAGGCAAGATGCAGCTTAAAAATATTAGTAATTTCAACGCTGGTGGAGCTTTGTATAGATGGCCTAATAGAATGAGTACCACACACTGCTACTATGCCCAAAATTATTGTCCAGGCAAGAATGTAGCTAAAAATTCTTAGTTATTTGATCACTGGTGGAGCTTAGTATAAATGGCCTAATAGAATGAGTACCACACACTGCTACTATGCCCAAAATTATTGTCCAGGCAAGATGCAGAAAAAAATTATTAGTAATTTCAAAGCTGGTGGAGCTTAGTGTAGATGGCTTATTAGAATGAGTACCACACACTGCTACTATGCCAAAAATTATTTTCCAGGCAAGATGCAGCTAAAAATTCGTAGTTATTTAAATGCTTTTGTAGCTTAGTATTGATGGCATAATAGAATGAGTACCACACGCTGCATTGCTACTATGCCCAAAAATTATTGTCAAGGCAAGATGCAGATAAAAATTGTTAGTAATTTCAACGCTGGTGGAGATTAGTATAGATGGCCTAATAGAATGAGTACCACACACTGCTACAATGCCCAAAATTATTGTCCAGGCAAGATGCAGATAAAAATTATTAGTAATTTCAACGCTGGTTGAGCTTAGTATAGATGGCCTAATAGAATGAGTACCACACACTGCTACAATGCCCAAAATTATTGTCCAGGCAAGATGCAGATAAAAATTATTAGTAATTTCAACGCTGGTGGAGCTTTGTATAGATGGCCTAATAGAATGAGTACCACACACTGCTACTATGCCCAAAATTATTGTCCAGTCAAGATGTAGATAAAAATTATTAGTAATTTCAACGCTGGTGGAGCTTAGTATAGATGGCCTAATAGAATGAGTACCACACACTGCTACTATGCCCAAAATTATTGTCCAGGCAAGATGCAGCTAAAAATTCGTAGTTATTTCAAAGCTGGTGGAGCTTTGTATAGATGGCCTAATAGAATGAGTACCACACACTGGTACTATGCTCAAAATTATTGTCCAGGCAAAATGCAGATAAAATTACTAGTAATTTCAACGCTGGTGGAGCTTAGTATAGATAGCCTAATAGAATGAGTACCACACACTGCTACTATGTAAAAAATTTTTGTCCAGGCAAGATTCAGCTAAAAATTATTAGTTATTTGAACGCTGGTGGAGCTTTGTATAGATGGCTGTTGTGAATGGGTTTGAGATGAGTTCTGAGCAGAGGCTCCCTCTGGTGGTTACAAGCGGTGCTAGTCTGTCCAGTGAAGATTGTGAGGACTGGGAATCAGGTGTTACTGATTGGTCTTATATAAGGGAGTCACCTTCCCATCAGGGTTGCCGGTGATCAATTGTTCTGGTCTGGATCCTTTATTCCTGTTTCCCTTGTAGCCTGCTGTGTCGTGTCTGCATCTCCTGCTAACAGATAAGACATTTTCTTCTTTGTGTTTGTGCTATATTTTTGCATTTTGTCCTGCACTTCTGTGGGGGCCTTCAGGGTCCCCTCCGGGGCTTCTGCCCTCTCAGTTTAGTTCAGCCACTGATGTTTGTACTTTTGCTTTTTCCAGTTTTTTCAGTGGCTGCTGTTTTGATTTTGTTACACCAGAGAACTAATTTAGGTGGAAGAGGTCGTGTGATCTCAGGTGTTTTTGAAATTAGTAGAGTTGGTGCCTTTCAGGGTTTTCTGGGATTGCAGTAAGTACCCTTCCTATCCTTTTCTATTTAGTTAGTTTGGGCCCCAGCGTTTGCTCATACTATTTTCTTTCTGTGTCAGTATTTCATCTTGTCTAACCGCCATTACATGTTTGGGGGCTTTCTATTATCTTTGGTGTTCTGCTCCGGGGCAGATAGCTTTCCTATTTCTATCTTTAGGTGTAGTTAGTTTCTCAGGCTGTGACGAGGCGTCTAGGACCAACGTAGGAACGCTCCACGGCTGCCTCTAGTTGTGGTGGTTAGTCAGGGTACTGCAATCTCATAGATTCCAACTGCTCTGGTGTATTGCCTTTTTTACCTGCACTCCTCAGCTACCGAAACATAACAGATGGCCTAATAGATTGAGTACCACACACTGCTACTATGCCCAAAATTATTGTCCAGGGAAGATGCAGATAAAAATTATTAGTAATTTCAACGCTGGTGGAGCATAGTATAGATGGCCTAATAGAATGAGTACCACACACTGCTACTATGCCCAAAATTATTGTCCAGGCAAGATGCAGCTAAAAATTCGTTGTTATTTCAACGCTGGTGGAGCTTTGTATAGATGGCCTAATAGAATGAGTACCACACACTGCTACTATGCCCAAAATTATTGTCCAGTCAAGATGCAATTAAAAATTATTAGTAATTTCAACGCTGGTGGAGCTTAGTATAGATGGCCTAATAGAATGAGTACCAAACACTGCTACTATGCCCAAAATTATTGTCCAGGCAAGAGGCAGCTAAAAATTCGTAGTTATTTCAACTCTGGTGGAGCTTTGTATAGATGGCCTAATAGAATGAGTACCACACACTGCCTACTATGCCCAAAATTATTGTCCAGGCAAGATGCAGATAAAATTATTAGTAATTTCAACGCTGGTGGAGCTTAGTATAGATGGCCTAATAGAATGAGTACCACACACTGCAACTATGCTTAAAATTATTGTCCAGGCAAAATGCAGCTAAAAATTATTAGTTATTTGAACGCTGGTGGAGCTTAGTATAGATGGCCTAATAGAATGAGTACCACACACTGCTACTATGCCCAAAATTATTGTCCAGGCAAGATGCAGATAAAAATTATTAGTAATTTCAAAGCTGGTGGAGCTTAGTATAGATGGCCTAATAGAATGAGTATCACACACTGCTACTATGCCCAAAATTATTGTCCAGGCAAGATGCAGCTAAAAATTCGTAGTTATTTAAATGCTGGTGGAGCTTAGCATAGATGGCCTAATAGAATGAGTACCACACGCTGCATTGCTACTATGCCCAAAATTATTGTCCAGGCAAGATGCAGCTAAAAATTATTAGTAATTTCAACGCTGGTGGAGCTTAGTATAGATGGCCTAATAGATTGAGTACCACACACTGCTACTATGCCCAAAATTATTTTCCAGGGAAGATGCAGATAAAAATTATTAGTAATTTCAACGCTTGTGGAGCATAGTATAGATGGCCAAATAGAATGAGTACCACACATTGCTGCTATGCCCAAAATTATTGTCCAGGCAAGATGCAACTTAAAATTCTTAGTTATTTGAACGCTGGTGGAGCTTAGTATAGATGGCCTAATAGAATGAGTACCACACACTGCTACTATGCCCAAAATTATTGTCCAGGCAAGATGCAGATAAAAATTATTAGTAATTTCAAAGCTGGTGGAGCTTAGTATAGATGGCCTAATAGAATGAGTATCACACACTGCTACTATGCCCAAAATTATTGTCCAGGCAAGATGCAGCTAAAAATTCGTAGTTATTTAAATGCTGGTGGAGCTTAGCATAGATGGCCTAATAGAATGAGTACCACACGCTGCATTGCTACTATGCCCAAAAATTATTGTCCAGGCAAGATGCAGCTAAAAATTCGTAGTTATTTAAATGCTTGTGTAGCTTAGTATAGATGGCATAATAGAATGAGTACCACACGCTGCACTGCTACTATGCCCAAAAATTATTGTCAAGGCAAGATGCAGATAAAAATTGTTAGTAATTTCAACGCTGGTGGAGATTAGTATAGATGGCCTAATAGAATGAGTACCACACACTGCTACTATGCCCACAATTATTGTCCAGGCAAGATGCAGCTAAAAATTCTTAGTTATTTCAATGCTGGTGGAGCTTTGTATAGATGGCCTAATAGAATGAGTACCACACACTGGTACTATGCTCAAAATTATTGTCCAGGCAAAATGCAGATAAAATTACTAGTAATTTCAACGCTGGTGGAGCTTAGTATAGATAGCCTAATAGAATGAGTACCACACACTGCTACTATGTAAAAAATTTTTGTCCAGGCAAGATTCAGCTAAAAATTATTAGTTATTTGAACGCTGGTGGAGCTTTGTATAGATGGCTGTTGTGAATGGGTTTGAGATGAGTTCTGAGCAGAGGCTCCCTCTGGTGGTTACAAGCGGTGCTAGTCTGTCCAGTGAAGATTGTGAGGACTGGGAATCAGGTGTTACTGATTGGTCTTATATAAGGGAGTCACCTTCCCATCAGGGTTGCCGGTGATCAATTGTTCTGGTCTGGATCCTTTATTCCTGTTTCCCTTGTAGCCTGCTGTGTCGTGTCTGCATCTCCTGCTAACAGATAAGACATTTTCTTCTTTTGTGTTTGTGCTATATTTTTGCATTTTGTCCTGCACTTCTGTGGGGGCCTTCAGGGTCCCCTCCGGGGGCTTCTGCCCTCTCAGTTTAGTTCAGCCACTGATGTTTGTACTTTTGCTTTTTCCAGTTTTTTCAGTGGCTGCTGTTTTGATTTTGTTACACCAGAGAACTAATTTAGGTGGAAGAGGTCGTGTGATCTCAGGTGTTTTTGAAATTAGTAGAGTTGGTGCCTTTCAGGGTTTTCTGGGATTGCAGTAAGTACCCTTCCTATCCTTTTCTATTTAGTTAGTTTGGGCCCCAGCGTTTGCTCATACTATTTTCTTTCTGTGTCAGTATTTCATCTTGTCTAACCGCCATTACATGTTTGGGGGCTTTCTATTATCTTTGGTGTTCTGCTCCGGGGCAGATAGCTTTCCTATTTCTATCTTTAGGTGTAGTTAGTTTCTCAGGCTGTGACGAGGCGTCTAGGACCAACGTAGGAACGCTCCACGGCTGCCTCTAGTTGTGGTGGTTAGTCAGGGTACTGCAATCTCATAGATTCCAACTGCTCTGGTGTATTGCCTTTTTTACCTGCACTCCTCAGCTACCGAAACATAACAGATGGCCTAATAGATTGAGTACCACACACTGCTACTATGCCCAAAATTATTGTCCAGGGAAGATGCAGATAAAAATTATTAGTAATTTCAACGCTGGTGGAGCATAGTATAGATGGCCTAATAGAATGAGTACCACACACTGCTACTATGCCCAAAATTATTGTCCAGGCAAAATGCAGCTAAAAATTATTAGTTATTTGAACGCTGGTGGAGCTTTGTATAGATGGCCTAATAGAATGAGTACCACACACTGCAACTATGCTTAAAATTATTGTCCAGGCAAAATGCAGCTAAAAATTATTAGTTATTTGAACGCTGGTGGAGTTTTGTATAGATAGCCTAATAGAATGAGTACCACACACTTCTACTATGCCCAAAATTATTGTCCAGGCAAGATGCAACTTAAAATTCTTAGTTATTTGAACGCTGGTGGAGCTTAGTATAGATGGCCTAATAGAATGAGTACCACACACTGCTACTATGCCCAAAATTATTGTCCAGGCAAGATGCAGATAAAAATTATTAGCATTTTCAAAGCTGGTGGAGCTTAGTATAGATGGCCTAATAGAATGAGTATCACACACTGCTACTATGCCCAAAATTATTGTCCAGGCAAGATGCAGCTAAAAATTCGTAGTTATTTAAATGCTGGTGGAGCTTAGCATAGATGGCCTAATAGAATGAGTACCACACGCTGCATTGCTACTATGCCCAAAAATTATTGTCCAGGCAAGATGCAGCTAAAAATTATTAGTAATTTCAACGCTGGTGGAGCTTAGTATAGATGGCCTAATAGATTAAGTACCACACACTGCTACTATGCCCAAAATTATTTTCCAGGGAAGATGCAGATAAAAATTATTAGTAATTTCAACGCTGGTGGAGCATAGTATAGATGGCCAAATAGAATGAGTACCACACATTGCTGCTATGCCCAAAATTATTGTCCAGGCAAGATGCAACTTAAAATTCTTAGTTATTTGAACGCTGGTGGAGCTTAGTATAGATGGCCTAATAGAATGAGTACCACACACTGCTACTATGCCCAAAATTATTGTCCAGGCAAGATGCAGATAAAAATTATTAGTAATTTCAAAGCTGGTGGAGCTTAGTATAGATGGCCTAATAGAATGAGTATCACACACTGCTACTATGCCCAAAATTATTGTCCAGGCAAGATGCAGCTAAAAATTCGTAGTTATTTAAATGCTTGTGTAGCTTAGTATAGATGGCATAATAGAATGAGTACCACACGCTGCATTGCTACTATGCCCAAAAATTATTGTCCAGGCAAGATGCAGCTAAAAATTCGTAGTTATTTAAATGCTTGTGTAGCTTAGTATAGATGGCATAATAGAATGAGTACCACACGCTGCACTGCTACTATGCCCAAAAATTATTGTCAAGGCAAGATGCAGATAAAAATTGTTAGTAATTTCAACGCTGGTGAAGATTAGTATAGATGGCCTAATAGAATGAGTACCACACACTGCTACAATGCCCAAAATTATTGTCCAGGCAAGATGCAGATAAAAATTATTAGTAATTTCAACGCTGGTGGAGCTTAGTATACATGTCCTAATAGAATGAGTACCACACACTGCTACTATGCCCAAAATTATTGTCCAGGCAAGATGCAGATAAAAATTATTAGTAATTTCAATGCTGGTGGAGCTTAGTATAGATGGCGTAATAGAATGAGTACCACACACTGCTACTATGCCCACAATTATTGTCCAGGCAAGATGCAGCTAAAAATTCTTAGTTATTTCAATGCTGGTTGTATAGATGGCCTAATAGAATGAGTACCACACACTGCTACTATGCCCAAAATTATTGTCCAGGCAAGATGCAGCTAAAAATTCGTAGTTATTTCAACGCTGGTGGAGCTTAGTATAGATGGCCTAATAGAATGAGTACCACACACTGCTACTATGCCCAAAATTATTGTCCAGGCAAGATGCAGTAAAAATTATTAGTATTTCAAGCTGGTGGAGCTTGTATAGATGGCTAATAGAATGAGTACCACACACTGCTACTATGCCCAAAATTATTGTCCAGGCAAGATGCAGCTAAAATTCTAGTTATTAAATGCTTGGATTGTATAGATGGCCTAATAGAATGAGTACCACACACTGCTACTATGCCCAAAATTATTGTCCAGGCAAGATGCAGTAAAAATTTAGTTATTTAACGCTGGTGGAGCTTGTATAGATGGCCTAATAGAATGAGTACCACACACTGCTACTATGCCCAAAATTATTGTCCAGGCAAGATGCAGATAAAAATTATTAGTAATTTCAACGCTGGTGGAGCTTAGTATAGATGGCCTAATAGAATGAGTACCACACACTGCTACTATGCCCAAAATTTTTGTCCAGGCAAGATGCAGCTAAAATTATTAGTAATTTCAAGCTGGTGGAGCTTTGTATAGATGGCCTAATAGAATGAGTACCACACATGCTACTATGCCAAAATTATTGTCCAGGCAAGATGCAGCTAAAAATTATTAGTAATTTAAGCTGGTGGAGTTGTATAGATGGCCTAATAGAATGAGAACCACACACTGCTACTATGCCCAAAATTATTGTCCAGGCAAGATGCAGCTAAAAATTCGTAGTTATTTCAACGCTGGTGGAGCTTTGCATAGATGGCCTAATAAAATGAGTACCACACACTGCTACTATGCCCAAAATTATTGTCCAGTCAAGATGCAGATAAAAATTATTATTAATTTCAACGCTGGTGGAGCTTAGTATAGATGGCCTAATAGAATGAGTACCACACACTGCTACTATGCCCACAATTATTGTCCAGGCAAGATGCAGCTAAAAATTCGTAGGTATTTCAACGCTGGTGGAGCTTTGCATAGATGGCCTAATAGAATGAGTACAACACACTGTTACGATGCTCAAAATTATTGTCCAGGCAATATGCAGATAAAATTATTAGTAATTTCAATGCTTGTGGAGCTTAATATAGTGTAAGCTTTTCGGGGGGTTTTAGCTCTAGGATCGCTGTCTGGGTAGACAGAATGGCACGGAAACAGTTCATTCAGACAGCAGTTTGGTGAAAACTGGCCGCAACCAGTTTTATTAAAGTCCACAGCACACAGATAAAAACAAATCATAAACAGAAACCCTGGGCTTGTCTAGCCTCTAATTACACTTAGATAGATGGCCCTCTCTATCCGGGACCCAGACTCTACCAGTCTGTGCCCAAAACAACACATATCACATATGTTACCAGTGTGGAGTTTCACAGACACTCCTCCTTGTGTCTGAAAGCACCTTTGAGGGAGATCCACTCCTATTCAGCCGCTATTCACACGGACTCTCACTGAGACCACTCCTGTGTCCGGGTCCTTCCCGCACCCAGACTGAGATAGCTCACACTCCTCTAGAGACTGCTTCCTTGTGCCAGGACACCTCCCTGTGTCCGGGCTAAAGACAGTCCACACTCTTGGAGACACCTTCTGTGTCTGGACCCCTTGTCCAGACTGAATGAGCTCTCTGACTGTGCTCACAAGCACCTACTTCTGGCTTCCTAATCAACACCTGAGTGGATTCAGGTCTGAGCTGCAAGCGTGTACTGAATGGCAGGTGTAGTGACCTTTCTTTACCACCAGGTTTACAAAGCCACACATTTCGCTCATACCAGTCAGCAAGGTACTTAGGTGAAATATACACCTCATTCACCACATATTCCTTCACTGTCTCACATATCCCCTCCCTCTTCTCCAGACCGGAGGGCTGGTCATCCAGACCGGAGGGCTGGTCAACAATCCAACAGAGACAGTGAACTCTGGACCAGTCATGGCCCTCATCAGTTTCATCCTCACCACTGTCATAGCCAACATCAGTTTTCTCTTCATCTGAAGCATCCGCACTACCCTGTACCCTCCCAGGCCTATACTCTCTGCGGGCCTCGGGTATCCTGCACTGCTTCATCTTGACCTTAGTGCCAGCCTCAGTCTCGGTATAGTGGCTCACCAGATAAGTACGACCAGGCACGTCAGAACAGCTCTGCTGATTCTTCCTCAGAAACTTTCGTACCTCCTGCCTTTGGGGCACTGACCCTGTGTCACCAACTGTCACAGGAGGTATAGGGGTTTTCTCTAATTCCCCCTGAACTTTCTTTAGCACATCTACTTTCTTAAATATCAGTTGATTCATAAATTCTACCTCACAGAACCCAAGCGCCTCTGTCATGGTCTCTGACCATTCCGAGCCACACTGTTCAAACGATTGGCACTGTAGAGGGAGCTGATCGTTTTTCTTGGTCGGTACACATAATTTATCCTCTTCTGTTACAGGCTCACTTTGCATAAGACTCAGAGCTCTTACTTCTTTCTCCAGGAGATCCTCATGGCTACGCATCTTCTCCTGTAGTTGTTGGACGTCCTTTACGTCTTCGGCCCTTTCTTCAGGCTCTTCTGGTAGGACATGCTCAGAAGCCCTACCATCAGTCTTCTTTACCTCTTCAGCCACGTTCTGCATCCCATCTGGGCTCCCGTGTGTCTGCAGTGGCAACGGAGTGACACATCGTTTTTTCCCATTTGTTGGGACGTGGCTCCGATGTAGCCTCCCTGAAAGTGCGCTTGAGCTCACCAATGCCAGCTACTGATCCGGACCGTAACCCGTCCACGCCGCTGTCTTCGGCAGAAACAGATTCCTGGACAGAGTCAGTCCCCATATCTTCAGTCTTGCTCCTCACAGCTTCACTTGAAACCTCAGCTTCTGATGAGGCATCTGGCTTGGTGACCACCACTTCCATGGCTTTTTCCACCTCTGCAGCATCACCTTCAGAGTCCTTGGCCTGATGCAGATCCACACCACACACTGACAACTTCTCATCTTCAACAGCATCCACTTGTGCTGTGTTCAGTTTCAGAGTCCTGCCTTTAAAGCTCAGCTCTCCTCCTTTCACCTTAGTCTTCGCCAAGGAACCGGCCAACTGTACAACATCTTCCGATGCCATCCTCCGTCCGACTGCAAGGTCAGCCTCAGCCTTCCTCTCAGGACTCTCAATCTCCTCTGCTACCATGCCTTCCTCACTTGCACTGGTTGCTTTACTGTCATCAGATGACTCACTATCACCACCACTATCCCTGTCTGACCCCCTTTTCTCAGCCACATCTGGCTCACTTCCAGGGTTAGACACTTCATTTTCATTCACATCCGGCTCACTGTCAGGGCTATACCCTTCATTTTCATTCATATCCTGCTCACTTTCAGGAGTATAGAATTCATTCTCATTCATATCCTGCTCACTTTCAGGAGTATAGAATTCATTCTCATTCACATCCTGATCTGGAACCTTAGTTAACATGTCATCCACAACATTAACTTCATCATCTGGTCCCTCAAGTATGTGACTATGTGACAACCCTAGAACTACACTTCTATATAGTTCAGGCACTAGGAGCTGACTCACAACCTCTCCCTGGACTTCAGTGTTTCTGGCAACATGAGAGAACCTCTCCTCAGAGTCAGGCTCCTGGGAAACCTCATTTAGAACAATCATATTTTCCTGTGCTGTTTTAAGAGAGGGTTCTCGCCACTGCTCACTCTCAAAACCGTCACAGGACACAGGCAAGTCAGGGACACTCGGTTCCCGAGAACCACCATCCTCGTCTCCCAACATCACCTGCAAAGGAATTTCATCACTATCACAGTCATCATTATTATCAACATCATTATCATGACTATGATCAGTATTATCATCACTATCATTACCAGCATCAGCACCATTTTCATGGTCATCATCATTATCAGGTTCATCATCATCATTAGCATTATCATCATCATTATCACATAATTTTAACATCCCACTAGCATCGTGTTCCGCCCCTCGGGACTGCGTACCCTCAGTAGGGGCTTCATCACACTGTCCATCAGAATCACCCTTCCCCCAGAGATCCTTAGACCGGGGAAAGTCATTACCCAATATAACGGGGTGCACCAGGGTCTTCACTACCCCCACTTCACATGAAACCTCCCCGAGTTTGGGGACCAAGTCCACGGCAGTCTCTGGGTAGACTTTGGTGTCTCCATGGATGCACACCATACTCAAGTGCTTATCAGGGATGAAGTCCCTATCAATCAGGCTGTCACATACGGAAGTCACTGGACTCTCTGAGTCCAAGAGGGCCTGCGCTGAGCAACCATTTGTAACCACCGGGGACACCTGTGGTCCAGTCTCTTCGGTTGCGGTGGTCACACACACCGGTTCTGCGCAGAGAGAGAGGGATCTGCCAACATCACGGCACATAGGCTCCCCCTCTATTGGACAGTTCGCTGCAATTTCACGCCAGCTCCAACACTGTCCATCACACTCTCCCACCCACATGTCCCCTCGGGCCTGAACCCGCTTATCAGCATACCCCATGTCCCCAACAGCTGGAACGCTCTTACCGGGAGAGTTCGACGTCCGGGAACTCTGAAGTGACGACCTCTCAGACGGCTGTAGCTCAGGAGAACATGCTCGGGTGTAGCGGTTCACTGTAGGACATGCTCGGGTGTAGCGGTTCACTACCACCTTTTCAACTCCATAATCAGGCCTGCTGACTGCAGACTCCCAACTGTATCTCCAGTCACGAACTCCTCTGGCATGGGCTGTCACCGTAACACCCAGCCGGGTAAGAATCGCCGCTTTCAACTTGGCATAGTCTTCGCTGTCCTGCTTGCTCAGGTCAGCCCAGACTTTTTGGGGTTCCCCAATCAGATAGGGTACGACCACCATGGCCCATTCAGATAGTGGCAGATTCTCCTTCTCTGCCAGTCTCTCAAACCTAGTAAGATATACCTCCACATCATCACGAGGTGTCATTTTTCTCAAGGACCGTCTTACCGCCTTCTTTATAGCGGACAACGCCGGTGCCTTCACAACATTACTTCGGGACGCGGCACCGAAATCCTTTTTTGGTGCTGTCATCTGCTCAACAAATAACCGGTTATTCTCCTGCTGCTGCTGCAGGAATTGCTGCTGGGCCTGCTGCATGCACTGCTGGTGCTGCAGGCGCTGCTGCTCCATGCTCTGCTGCATGCTTCGCCGGGCCTGGGCCAGGTACTCAATGAGCTCCTCCATACTGCCGGACTCATCTGTCTCAATCACAGCAGTCTTATGTTGCATATTAACTTTCGCCATTTGTTCAAACAGCGCCTCCATGCTGTCATCCATGCTGTCAGACTTCTCTGTCTTCACAACTGTAGTCTTCACTCAAGACATACACACTACACAGCTTTTTTTTTTTTTTTTTTTTTTTTTCCACAGAAAAATTCAGCCTTGCTGTGCAAACACTTTTTTTTTTTTTCTTTTGCAAAGTCTATTAGGGCTACTGTCTCTTTAAGACTGCTCCACAAACTTTTCTTTTACTGCTGCACATTCCACAGTCATTTCACAACAAGTTCAGCTTTGCTGTGCATACATTTTCTTTCTGCAGACCCTATCAGGGCCACTGTCTCTCCAAGACTGCTCCAAACAGACGTTTCTGCTGACACACACTTTTTTTTTTTTTTTTTTTCTGCTGCTATTTCAATAGACTTCACCTTTAATGCTGTCTCTCGCCACTGTGCTGCATACACACTCCAGCACTAACTGTACCAGGCCCTGCGCTGCCCCAGCATTCTCCGCCAATTGTAAGCTTTTCGGGGGGTTTTAGCTCTAGGATCGCTGTCTGGGTAGACAGAATGGCACGGAAACAGTTCATTCAGACAGCAGTTTGGTGAAAACTGGCCGCAACCAGTTTTATTAAAGTCCACAGCACACAGATAAAAACAAATCATAAACAGAAACCCTGGGCTTGTCTAGCCTCTAATTACACTTAGATAGATGGCCCTCTCTATCCGGGACCCAGACTCTACCAGTCTGTGCCCAAAACAACACATATCACATATGTTACCAGTGTGGAGTTTCACAGACACTCCTCCTTGTGTCTGAAAGCACCTTTGAGGGAGATCCACTCCTATTCAGCCGCTATTCACACGGACTCTCACTGAGACCACTCCTGTGTCCGGGGTCCTTCCCGCACCCAGACTGAGATAGCTCACACTCCTCTAGAGACTGCTTCCTTGTGCCAGGACACCTCCCTGTGTCCGGGCTAAAGACAGTCCACACTCTTGGAGACACCTTCTGTGTCTGGACCCCTTGTCCAGACTGAATGAGCTCTCTGACTGTGCTCACAAGCACCTACTTCTGGCTTCCTAATCAACACCTGAGTGGATTCAGGTCTGAGCTGCAAGCGTGTACTGAATGGCAGGTGTAGTGACCTTTCTTTACCACCAGGTTTACAAAGCCACACATTTCGCTCATACCAGTCAGCAAGGTACTTAGGTGAAATATACACCTCATTCACCACATATTCCTTCACTGTCTCACAATAGATGGCCTAATAGAATGAGTACCACACACTGCTACTATGCCCAAAATTTTTGTCCAGGCAAGATGCAGCAAAAAATTATTATTAATTTCAACGCTGGTGGAGCTTTGTATAGATGGCCTAATAGAATGAGTACCACACACTGCTACTATGCCCAAAATTATTGTCCAGGCAAGATGCAGCTAAAAATTATTATTTATTTGAACGCTGGTGGAGCTTTGTATAGATGGCCTAATAGAATGAGTACCACACAATGCTACTATGCCTAAAATTATTGTCCAGGCAAGATGCAGCTAAAAATTCTTAGTTATTTGATCGCTGGTGGAGCTTAGTATAAATGGCCTAATAGAATGAGTACCACACGCTGCACTGCTACTATGCCCAAAAATTATTGTCCAGGCAAGATGCAGATAAAAATTATTAGTAATTTCAAAGCTGGTGGAGATTAGTATAGATGGCCTAATAGAATGAGTACCACACACTGCTACTATGCCCAAAATTATTGTCCAGGTTAGATGCAGATAAAAATTATTAGTAATTTTAACGCTGGTGGAGCTTAGTATAGATGGCCTAATAGAATGAGTACCACACACTGCTACTATGCCCAAAATTATTGTCCAGTCAAGATGCAGATAAATATTATTAGTAATTTCAAAGCTGGTGGAGCTTTGTATAGATGGCGTAATAGAATGAGTACCACACACTGCTACGATGCCCACAATTATTGTCCAGGCAAGATGCAGCTAAAAATTCTTAGTTATTTCAATGCTGGATGTATAGATGGCCTAATAGAATGAGTACCACACACTGCTACTATGCCCAAAATTATTGTCCAGGCAAGATGCAGCTAAAAATTAGTAGCTATTTCAACTCTGGTGGATTTTTGTATAGATGGAATAAAGAATGAGTACCACACACTGCTACTATGCCCAAAATTGTTGTCCAGGCAAGATGCATCTAAAAATTATTAGTAATTTCAATGCTGGTGGAGCTTTGTATAGATGGCCTAATAGAATGAGTACCACAAACTGCTACTATGCCCAAAATTATTGTCCAGGCAAAATGCAGCTAAAAATTATTAGTTATTTGAACGCTGGTGGAGTTTTGTATAGATGGCCTAATATAATGAGTACCACACACTGCTACTATGCCCAAAATTATTGTCCAGGCAAGATGCAGCTTAAAATTCTTAGTTATTTGAACGCTGGTGGAGCTTTGTATAGATGGCTTAATAGAATGAGTACCACACACTGCTACTATGCCCAAAATTATTGTCCAGGCAAGATGCAGCTAAAAATTCGTAGTTATATGAACGCTGGTGGAGCATTGTATAGATGGCCTAATAAAATGAGTACCACACACTGCTACTATGAACAAAATTTTTGTCCAGGCAAGATGCAGATAAAAATTATTAGTAATTTTAACGCTGGTGGAGCTTAGTATAGGAGGCCTAATAGAATGAGTACCACACACTGCTACTATGCCCACAATTATTGTCCAGACAAGATGCAACTAAAAATTTGTAGTTATTTAAATGCTGGTGGAGCTTAGTATAGATGGCCTAATAGAATGAGAACCACACACTGCACTGCTACTATGCCCAAAAATTATTGTCCAGGCAAGATGAAGATAAAAATTATTAGTAATTTCAACGCTGGTGGAGCTTAGTATAGATGGCCTAATAGAATGAGTACCACACACTGCTACTATGCCCAAAATTATTGTCCAGGCAAGATGAAGATAAAAATTATTAGTAATTTCAACGCTGGTGGAGCTTAGTATAGATGGCCTAATAGAATGAGTACCACACACTGCTACTATGCCCAAAATTATTGTCCAGGCTAGATGCAGCTAAAAATTCTTAGTTATTTCAACGCTGGTTGTATAGATGGCTAATAGAATGAGTACCACACACTGCTACTATGCCCAAAATTATTGTCCAGGCAAGATGCAGCTAAAAATTCGTAGTTATTTCAACGCTGGTGGAGCTTTGTATAGATGGCCTAATAGAATGAGTACCACACACTGCTACTATGCCCAAAATTATTGTCCAGTCAAGATGCAGATAAAAATTATTTTTAATTTCAACGCTGGTGGAGCTTAGTATATATGGCCTAACAGAATGAGTACCACACACTGCTACTATGCCCTCAATTATTGTCCAGGCAAGATGCAGCTAAAAATTCGTAGTTATTTCAACGCTGGTGGAACTTTGTATAGATGGCCTAATAGAAAGAGTACCACACACTGCTACTATGCTCAAAATTATTGTCCAGGCAAGATGCAGATAAAATTATTAGTAATTTCAACGCTGGTGGAGCTTAGTATAGATGGCCTAATAGAATGAGTACCACACATGCTACTATGCCCACAATTATTGTCCAGGCAAGATGCAGCTAAAAATTATTAGTAATTTCAACGCTGGTGGAGCTTTGTATAGATGGCCTAATAGAATGAGTACCACACACTGCTACTGTGCCCAAAATTATTGTCCAGGCAAGATGCAGCTAAAAATTATTAGTTATTTGAACGCTGGTGGAGCTTAGTATAAATGGCCTAATAGAATGAGTACCACACACTGCTACGATGCCCAAAATGATTGTCCAGGCAATATGCAGATAAAAATTATTAGTAATTTCAAAGCTGGTGGAGCTTAGTATAGATGGACTTTTAGAATGAGTACCACACACTGCTACTATGCCCAAAATTATTTTCCAGGCAAGATGCAGCTAAAAATTCGTAGTTATTTAAATGCTGGTGGATCTTAGTATAGATGGCCTAATAGAATGAGAACCACACACTGCACTGCTACTATGCCCAAAATGTTGTGAATGGGTTTGAGATGAGTTCTGAGCAGAGGCTCCCTCTGGTGGTTACAAGCGGTATTAGTGAGGATTGGGAATCAGGTGTTTTACTGATTGGTCTTATTTAAGGGAATCATTTTCCCATCAGGGTTGCCGGTGATCAATTGTTCTGGTCTGAATCCTTCTTTCCAGTTTCCCTTGTAGCCTGCTGTGTCGTGTCTGCATCTCCTGCTATCAGATAAGACAATTTCTTATTTTGTGTTTTTGCTATATTTTTGCATTTTGTCCTGCACTTCTGTGGGGGCCTTCTGGGTCCCCTCCGGGGGCTTTTGCCCTCTCAGTTTAGTCCAGCCACTGTGTTTTGTACTTTTGCTTTTTGCAGTTTTTTCAGTGGCTGCTGTTTTTGTTACACCAGAGAACTAATTTAGGTGGTAGAGGTCGTGTGATCTCAGGTGATTTTGAAATTAGTAGAGTTGGTGTTTTTCAGGGTTTTCTGGGATTGCAGTAAGTACCCTTCCTGTCCTTTTCTATTTAGATAGTTTGGGCCCCAGCGTTTGCTCATACTATTTTCTTTCTGTGTCAGTATTTCCTCTTGTCTAACCGCCATTACATGTTTGGGGGCTTTCTATTATCTTTGGGGTTCTGCTCCGGGGCAGATAGCTTTCCTATTTCTATCTTTAGGTGTAGTTAGTTTCTCAGGCTGTGACGAGGCGTCTAGGACCATCGTAGGAACGCTCCACGGCTGCCTCTAGTTGTGGTGGTTAGTCAGGGTACTGCAATCTCATAGATTCCAACTGCTCTGGTGTATTTCCTTTTTTACCTGCACTCCTCAGCTACCGTAACATAACACCAAAAATTATTGTCCAGGCAAGATGCAGATAAAAATTATTAGTAATTTCAACGCTGGTGAAGCTTAGTATAGATGGCCTAATAGAATGAGTACCACATACTGCTACTATGCCCACAATTATTGTCCAGGCTAGATGCAGCTAAAAATTCTTAGTTATTTCAACGCTGGTTGTATAGATGGCCTAATAGAATGAGTACCACACACTGCTACTATGCCCAAAACTATTGTCCAGGCAAGATGCAGCTAAAAATTCGTAGTTATTTCAACGCTGGTGGAGCTTTGTATAGATGGCCTAATAGAATGAGTACCACACACTGCTACTATGCCCAAAATTATTGTCCAGTCAAGATGCAGATAAAAATTATTTTTAATTTCAACGCTGGTGGAGCTTAGTATATATGGCCTAATAGAATGAGTACCACACACTGCTGCTATGCCCTCAATTATTGTCCAGGCAAGATGCAGCTAAAAATTCGTAGTTATTTCAACGCTGGTGGAGCTTTGTATAGATGGCCTAATAGAAAGAGTACCACACACTGCTACTATGCTCAAAATTATTGTCCAGGCAAGATGCAGATAAAATTATTAGTAATTTCAACGCTGGTGGAGCTTAGTATAGATGGCCTAATAGAATGAGTACCACACACTGCTACTGTGCCCAAAATTATTGTCCAGGCAAGATGCAGCTAAAAATTATTAGTTATTTGAACGCTGGTGGAGCTTAGTATAAATGGCCTAATAGAATGAGTACCACACACTGCTACGATGCCCAAAATTATTGTCCAGGCAATATGCAGATAAAAATTATTAGTAATTTCAAAGCTGGTGGAGCTTAGTATAGATGGACTATTAGAATGAGTACCACACACTGCTACTATGCCCAAAATTATTTTCCAGGCAAGATGCAGCTAAAAATTCGTAATTATTTAAATGCTTGTGGAGCTTAGTATAGATGGCCTAATAGAATGAGTACCACATGCTGCAATGCTACTATGCCCAAAAATTATTGTCCAGACAAGATGCAGATAAAAATTATTAGTAATTGCAATGCTGGTGGAGCTTAGTATAGATGGCCTAATTGAATGAGTACCACACACTGCTACTATGCCCAAAATTATTGTCCAGGCAAGATGCAAATAAAAATTATTAGTAATTGCAATGCTGGTGGAGCTTAGTATAGATGGCCTAATAGAATGAGTACCACACACTGCTACTATGCCCAAAATTATTGTCCAGGCAAGATGCAGCTAAAAATTCATAGTTATTTCAACTCTGGTGGAGCTTTGTATAGATGGAATAATAGAATGAGTACCACACACTGCTACTATGCCAAAAATTATTGTTCAGGCAAGATGCAGATAAATTTATTACTAATTTCAACGCTGGTGGAGCTTAGTATAGATTGCCTAACAGAATGAGTACCACACACTGCTACTATGCCCAAAATTATTGTCCAGGCAAGATGCAGCTAAAAATTCATAGTTATTTCAACTCTGGTGGAGCTTTGTATAGATGGAATAATAGAATGAGTACCACACACTGCTACTATGCCAAAAATTATTGTTCAGGCAAGATGCAGATAAATTTATTAGTAATTTCAACGCTGGTGGAGCTTAGTATAGATGGCCTAACAGAATGAGTACCACACACTGCTACTATGCCCAAAATTTTTGTCCAGGCAAGATGCATCTAAAAATTATTAGTAATTTCTACGCTGGTGGAGCTTTGTATAGATGGCCTAATAGAATGAGTACCACAAACTGCTACTATGCCCAAAAATATTGTCCAGGCAAGATGCAGCTTAAAATTCTTAGTTATTTGAACGCTGGTGGAGCTAAGTATAGATGGCCTAATAGAATGAGTACCACACACTGCTACTATGCCCAAAATTATTGTCCAGGCAAGATGCAGATAAATATTATTAGTAATTTCAAAGCTGGTGGAGCTTAGTATAGATGGCCTAATAGAATGAGTACCACACACTGCTACTATGCCCAAAATTATTGTCCAGGCAAGATGCATATAAAAATTCTTAGTTATTTCAATGCTGGTTGTATGGATGGCCTAATAGAATGAGTACCACACACTGTTACTATGCCCAAAATTATTGTCCAGGCAAGATGCAGCTAAAAATTCGTCTTTATTTCAACGCTGGTGGAGCTTTGTATACATGGCCTAATAGAATGAGTACCACACACTGCTACTATGCCCAAAATTATTGTCCAGTCAAAATGTAAATAAAAATTATTAGTAATTTCAATGCTTGTGGAGCTTAGTATAGATGGCCTAATAGAATGAGTACCACACACTGCTACTATGCCCAAAATTATTGTCCAGGCAAGATGCAGCTAAAAATTCATAGTTATTTCAACTCTGATGGAGCTTTGTATATATGGCCTAATAGATGAGTACCACACACTGCTACTATGCCCAAAATTATCGTCCAGGCAAGATGCATATAAAATTCTTAGTTATTTCAATGCTGGTGGTATGAATGGCCTAATAGAATGAGTACCACACACTGTTACTATGCCCAAAATTATTGTCCAGGCAAGATGCAGCTAAAAATTCGTCTTTATTTCAGCGCTGGTGGAGCTTTGTATAGATGGCCTAATAGAATGAGTACCACACACTGCTACTATGCCCAAAATTATAGTCCAGGCAAAATGTAGCTAAAAATTATTAGTTATTTGAACGCTGGTGGAGTTTTTTATAGATGGCCTAATAGAATGAGTACCACACACTGCTACTATGCCCAAAATTCATTGTCCAGCAAGATGCAGATAAAAATTTTAGTAATTTCAAAGCTGGTGGAGCTTAGTATAGATGGCCTAATAGAATGAGTACCACACACTGCTACTATGCCCAAAATTATTGTCCAGACAAGATGCAGATAAAAATTATTAGTAATTTCAACGCTGGTGGAGCTTAGTATAGATGGCCTAATAGAATGAGTACCACACACTGCTACTATGCTCACAATTATTGTCCAGGCCAGATGCAGCTAAAAATTTTTAGTTTTTTCAACGCTGGTTGTATAGTGGCCTAATAGAATGAGTACCACACACTGCTACTATGCCCAAAATTATTGTCCAGGCAAGATGCAGCTAAAAATTCGTAGTTATTTCAACTCTGGTGGAGCTTTGTATAGATGGCCTAATAGAATGAGTACCACACACTGCTACTATGCCCAAAATTATTGTTCAGGCAAGATGCAGCTAAAAATTCGTAGTTATTTCAACTCTGGTGGAGCTTAGTATAGAAGGCCTAATAGAATGAGTACCACACACTGCTACTATGCCCACAATTATTGTCCAAGCAAGATGCAGCTAAAAATTCGTAGTTATTTAAATGCTGGTGGAGCTTAGTATAGATGGCCTAATAGAATGAGTACCACTCGCTGCATTGCTACTATGCCCAAAAATTATTGTCCAGGCAAGATGCAGATAAATATTATTAGTAATTTCAACGCTGGTGGAGCTTAGTATAAATGGCCTAATAGAATGAGTACCACACACTGCTACTATGCCCAAAATTATTGTCCAGGCAAGATGCAGATAATAATTATTAGTAATTTCAACGCTGGTGGAGCTTAGTATAGATAGCCTAATAGAATGAATACCACACACTGCTACTATGCCCAAAATTATTGTCCAGGCAAGATGCAGATAAAAATTATTAGTAATTTCAACGCTGGTGGAGCTTAGTATAGATGGCTTAATAGAATGAGTACCACACACTGCTAATATGCCCAAAATTATTGTCCAGGCAAGATGCAGATAAAAATTATTAGTAATTAGTGTTGAGCGATACGATACCGCAAGTACCGATATTTAAGTCATATCGAATCCCGGAATCGTATTTGTCACTGTCACTGTCTGTGTCCGTCGGTCGGGTCTGTCACTGTCAGTGTCCGTCGGTCGGGTCTGTCAGGAGTCAGCGGCACTTACCTGAAGATCTCCGGCGGTCACGGCCTGGACTGCTTCATGGCCGCCATCATCTTTCACCGGCGGTCACATGCAGTTTCTCGCGATAACTGCAGTGACTGCTGGGTAATCCCGGCCGTAAAGCAATCAGTCCGATGACGTCACCGCCGGGGAAGCAGGAAATCAGCTGTGCTGCGTCGCTCTGCCTGTCATTGCGATGTAGCAGAGCTGGATCGCCGTGGGACAGTCGTTACTATGGACTGCGTCGGACAGGTGGTATACTGTTGGTTTTTTTTTTTTTCTTTTTTTTACAGGAGATCGATGGCGTCGCAGGAATGAGAGTACAATAAAAGAAATGAAAACTGTGTTGTCTCTTTTATTTCATTAAAATACTTTTTTCTTGATTTGTCTTTTTTTTATGCATTTAATAACTTTGGGATTAATAATGGATCGGTGTCTTATTGACGCCTCTCCATTATTAACCGGGCTTATTGTCACCGTGCAATCAACGGTGACATTAACCCCTTATTACCCCGCTTGCCACCGCTACAGGGCAAGTGGGAAGAGCCGGGTAAAGTGCCACAATTGGCACATCTTTTGATGCGCCAAATGTGGGGCTGCTGTAGCCTGGTATTATCAGGCTGTTGAGGGCCAAAATCCATGGGCCTTGACAGTCTTTTAATACCAGGCCGCAGCAGTCTGCATTTTACTTGGCTGGTTAACAAAAATAGGGGGACCCCTACGCCGTTTTTTTTTTCGAGGGGATCCCCTATTTTTGTTAACCAGCCAAGCTAAGCAGACTGCTGTGGCCTGGTATTATCAGGCTTGCAAGGTCCATGGATATTGGATCCTTACCAGCCTGAAAAAACCAGGCCTCAGCGGTCTGCTTCATCTGGCTGGTTAACAAAAATAGGGGGGACCCCACGCCAATTTTTTTCGAGGGGATCCCCTATTTTTGTTAATCAGCCAAGATATGCAGACTGCTGTGGCCTGGTATTATCAGGCTGGCAAGGTCCATGGATCTTGGCTCCTTAACAGCCTGAAAATCCAGGCCTCAGCGGTCTGCTTCATCTGGCTGGTTAACAAAAATAGGGGGGACCCCACACCAATTTTTTTCGAGGGGATCCCCTATTTTTGTTAACCAGTTCCCTCTGACGTCACTGATTGTGTCCCTGGCTGACCTGAAGTGAAAGTGGAAAGCAATCAATTAAGCTTTCCACTTCCTCTCCTGTCAGCCAGGAGAGGAACTCATTCATTTGGGGGTTTACTGTGAGGCTGCAGCATTAGCTGCGGTCCCTGCAGTAAACATTAACCCTTTCTGAAGGATTACACTGTGGGACCTGACTGTACATCGGATTGGTAAGAATAATTTTGCTTTATTATTTTATTTTTATTACAGGAAATGGTTTTAGCAGGAAAATAAAATATGGTCAAAAACTGTGTGATTATTTCATTAAACTTCTTTTTTATTAAAGTGTGTGTGTTTGATTTTTCTTTCATACAATAGGATTAATAATTGATAGTTGTCTAATTGACAGCTCTCAATTATTAACCTGGCTTAAAGTGACCTTTCAATTGCAAGGTCATTTTAACCCCTTATTAACCCATTCGCCACCGCTACAGGGCAATGGGAATAGACGGGCAAAGTGCCAGAAAGGGCAAATCTAATTAGAGATTTGCCCTTTCTGGGGTGTCTGGGGGCAGATGTTAGTAGCCGGGGGGGGGCAAAAATAATGGTCCCTCTCTGGGCTATTATTATCTGCCCCCACTCACTGGCTCTGTCTGGTTGCGAAAATAGGGCGGGAGCCCACGCATTTATTTTCAGCAATTTTACACCTCATATATATATACATGTCATTAAATTTGTGACACATATATATATATATTTATATTTATAGTTCATACACTTCTACATAGTATAATAGCCGCTAATTCAATTGCCGGCTTTTGTGAAAATGCAGAACCCGACATGAAATGACACTTGGTTTACATAGAGTTAACCATGTCTTTTCATGTAGTTTGATATTTGATTTGCACAAACAATTACATGAGTGTAAGTGTGCAAAATTTCACACCTGTAGGGGTTAATTAAAGGTGTAAATTAACCCCTACAGGTGTGAAATTTTGCACACATAGACTGATGTAATTGTTTGTGCAAATCAGATTGCAAACGACATGAAAAGACATGGTTAACCCTATGTACACCAAGTGTCATTTCATGTCGGGTGCTTCTGTCTTTTCACAGAAGCCGGCTTTACCCGGCAATTGAATCAGAGGATATTTTACTATGTAGAAGTGTATAAACTATACATATATGTATATATATATGTCACAATGACATGTATATATATATGTATTCTATGTGTGTATATTTAGTGTTTACAAGGAAATAAAGGTTTTTTTTAGTTGCAATATTTTGTTCCCATAGACTTACATTGGACTTCCGGTAACGGAATCGGATATCGCCGTTATCACTAAATACCATTCCGATCCGATATTTTTAAGATATCGAGCAGTATCGCTCAACACTATTAGTAATTTCAACGCTAGTGGAGCTTAGTATAGATGGCCTAATAGAATGAGTACCACACACTGCTAATATGCCCACAATTATTGTCCAGGCAAGATGCAGCTAAAAATTCTTAGTTTTTTCAACGCTGGTTGTATAGATGGCCTAATAGAATGAGTACCACACATTGCTACTATGCCCAAAATTATTGTCCAGGCAAGATGCAGCTAAAAATTCGTATTTATTTCAATGCTGGTGGAGCTTTGTATAGATGGCCTAATAGAATGAGTAACACACACTGCTACTATGCCCAAAATTATTGTCCAGTCAAGATGCAGATAAAAATTATTAGTAATTTCAATGCTGGTGGAGTTTAGTATAGATGACCTAATAGAATGAGTACCACACACTGCTACTATGCCCAAAATTTTTGTCCAGGCAAGATGCAGCTAAAAATTATTACTAATTTCAATGCTGGTGGAGCTTTGTATAGATGGCCTAATAGAATGAGTACCACACATTGCTACTATGCCCAAAATTATTGTCCAGGCAGGTTGCAGATAAAAATTATTAGTAATTTCAAAGCTGGTGGAGCTTAGTATAGATAGCCTAATAGAATGAATACCACACACTGCTACTATGCCCAAAATGATTGTCCAGGCAAGATGCAGATAAAAATTATTATTAATTTCAACGCTGGTTTAGCTTAGTATAGATGGCCTAATAGAATGAGTACAACACACTGCTACTATGTCCACAATTATTGTCCAGGCAAGATGCAGCTAAAAATTCTTAGTTATTTCAACGTTGGTTGTATAGATGGCCTAATAGAATGAGTACCACACACTGCTACTATGCCCAAAATTATTGTCCAGGCAAGATGCAGCTAAAAATTCGTAGTTATTTCAACGCTGGTGGAGCTTTGTATAGATGGCCTAATAGAATGAGTTCCACACACTGCTATTATGCCCAAAATTATTGTCCAGTCAAGAAGCAGATAAAAATTATTAGTAATTTCAACGCTGGTGGAGCTTAGTATAGATGGCCTAATAGAATGAGTACAACAGACTGCTACTATGCCCACAATTATTGTCCAGGCAAGATGCAGCTAAAAATTCTTAGTTATTTCAACGTTGGTTGTATAGATGGCCTAATAGAATGAGTACCACACACTGCTACTATGCCCAAAATTATTGACCAGTCAAGATGCAGATAAAAATTATTAGTAATTTCAACGCTGGTGGAGCTTAGCAGATAGATGGCCTAATAGAATGAGTACCACACACTGCTACAATGCTCAAAATTATTGTCCAGGCAAGATGCAGATAAAAATTATTAGTAATTTCAACGCTGGTGGAGCTTAGTATAGATGGCCTAATAGAATGAGTACAACACACTGCTAGTATGCGCACAATTATTGTCCAGGCAAGATGCAGCTAAAAATTGTTAGTTATTTCAACGCTGGTTGTATAGATGGCCTAATAGAATGAGTACCACACACTGCTACTATGCCCAAAATTATTGTCCAGGCAAGATGCAGCTAAAAATTCGTAGTTATTTCAATGCTGGTGGAGTTTAGTATAGAAGGCCTAATAGAATGAGTACCATACACTGCTACTATTCTCACAATTATTGTCCAAGCAAGATGCAGCTAAAAATTCGTAGTTATTTAAATGCTGGTGGAGCTTAGTATAGATGGCCTAATAGAATGAGTACCACTTGCTGCATTGCTACTATGCCCAAAAATTTTGTCCAGGCAAGATGCAGATAAAAATTATTAGTGATTTCAACGCTGGTGGAGCTTAGTGTAGATGGCCTAATAGAATGAGTACCACACACTGCTACTATGCCCAAAATTATTGTCCAGGCAAGATGCAGATAATAATTATTAGTAATTTCAACGCTGGTGGAGCTTAGTATAGATGGCCTAATAGAATGAGTGCCACATATTGCTACTATGCCCACAATTATTGTCCAGGCAAGATGCAGCTAAAATTGTTAGTTATTTCAACGCTGGTTGTATAGATGGCCTAATAGAATGAGTACCACACACTGCTAATATGCCCAAAATTATTGTCCAGGCAAGATGCAGCTAAAAATTATTAGTTATTTGAACGCTGGTGGAGCTTTGTATAGATGGCCTAATAGAATGAGTACCACACACTGCTACTATGCCCAAAATTATTGCCCAGGCAAGATGCAGATAAATATTATTATTAATTTCACAGCTGGTGGAGCTTAGTATAGATGGCCTAATAGAATGAGTACCACACATTGCTACTATGCCCAAAATTATTGTCCAGGCAAGATGCAGTTAAAAATTATTAGTAATTTCAACGCTGGTGGAGATTAGTATAGATGACCTAATAGAATGAGTACCACACACTGCTACTATGCCCAAAATTTTTGTCCAGGCAAGATGCAGCTAAAAATTATTACTAATTTCAATGCTGGTGGAGCTTTGTATAGATGGCCTAATAGAATGAGTACCACACATTGATACTATGCCTAAAATTATTGTCCAGGCAGGTTGCAGATAAAAATTATTAGTAATTTCAAAGCTGGTGGAGATTAGTATAGATAGCCTAATAGAATGAATACCACACACTGCTACTATGCCCAAAATTTTTGTCCAGGCAAGATGCAGATAAAAATTATTAGTAATTTCAACGCTGGTGGAGCTTAGTATAGATGGCCTAATATAATGAGTACAACACACTGCTACTATGCCCACAATTATTGTCCAGGCAAGATGCAGCTAAAAATTCTTAGTTATTTCAACGCTGGTGGAGCTTTGTATAGATGGCCTAATAGAATGAGTACAACACACTGCTACTA